>VMDO01003541.1:0-86049 GCA_007922755.1 Pedetes capensis
GCACCTTCGTCTTCAATGTGACATCTTTGCTTTTCAATACTCTAAAGAGATCTTTTGCCACAGCTTTTCCTAGAGCAATGCGTCTTTGGATTTCTTGACTGCTGCTTCCACAGGTGTTGATTATAGAGCCAAGCAAAGTAAAATCTTGGACAACCTCAATCTTTTCTCCATTTATTGTGAAGTTGCATGCTGACCCAGTGGTAAGGATTTTTGTTTTGTTGATGTTTAGTTGTAACCCGTATTGAAGGCTATGATCTTTGATCTTCATCAGTAAATGTTTTAAATCCTCTTCATTTTCAGCAAGCAGAGTGATGTCATCTGCATAATGCAGGTTGTTAATGAGTCTTCCTCCAGTCTTTTCTCCATTTAATGTGAAGTTGCGTGCTGACCCAGTCAAAAGGATTTTTGTTTTGTTGATGTTGATGTAACTATTGGAAAATCATATTGTCATACCCTTCTTATATAATTCCTGTAAGAATGACCCAAATTCAGCACATGATCCTTCATTTCCAACTCATTTTTCTCCTGCCATATCACTTATTCTTGCTTGGATCACCTTTTATTTTTCATTGTTGCCAAAATTTATTGTTAGGTGCCATCGAGTCAGTATCCAACACATAGCAACCCTACATACAACAGGGAAAACACTATTGTCAGTGCTTCTCTGCTATTCATAGGGTTTTCAATAGCGGATTGATTTTTGGGACTGGGTTGCCAGGTCCCTCTCCCAAGCCTACAGTATCTGGTGTTCCTAAGCAGTCTCCCATCCAAGTACTAACCAGGACCAACCCTGCTTAGCTTCCAAGATCTGATGGACAGTGCTATGGCTGAAGGTTGGCAAAATTTAGATTTTTTTAAATTAAACATTTTATTTTGAGTTTATTAGAGATTGACTTACAGTTGTAAGAAATAGTATAAAGAGGTCCTATTATATTCTTTTCCCCAAATAGTATAATTTTATAAAACTATAGACAAGTATCACAAATAGGATACTTGTATATGTGCAATCCACTGAGCTTACTAAAATTTCTGCAGTTTTCCTTGTACTCATGTGTAAGACATCAAAATTTCCTTTCATTTACAAATCTATTGAATACTTTCTAGTCATGACACTTATTAATCATCACTTGATGTAAATTCAGGCAATATATTTAGTGCTCATTATGAACCAAGTATTTTATTTAGGTTTTTAGAAATATTGAGCAATGCTGCTGAGCAACATAGCACATGCCTGTAATCCCAGAGACCAGAGAGGCTGGGGCAGTATGATGTCAAATTTGAGGCCAGAGGCAGCCTGCAGAACTTAGCAAGATCTGTCTCAAAATAAAAAGTTAAAAAGGGGCTGAGAGTGTGGCTTGGTGGTAGAGCATTTGCCCAGCATGTTCCAGGCCCTGGAGTTCAATGCCCAAGTGCAGAGGAAAAGAAAATAAAAGAAGAGAAAAGAAATATTATCCAATGTTACTACTGTGTTAACTTTAATAGCAGAGGTGAGAGTGGGAAGAGAGAAAGAGGGAGAGAGAGAAAAAGAGGAGGTGGAGGAGGAGGATGAGGAGATGAAGAAGAAGAAGAAGGAGGAGGAGGAGGAGGAGATGAAGAAGAAGGAGGAGGAGGAGGAGGAAGAGGAGAGGAAGAAGGGGAGGAAGAAAAGGAGGAAAAAGAAGAAGTAGTAGTGGTGGAGGAGGAGGAGGAAGAGGGGAGGAGGGGGAGAGGAGGAAGAGAGGAGGAGGACGGGGAAGGGAGAGAAGTTGCAGAGATAGGGTAAAGAAAGAGGAGAAAAGCAGAGGAGGTTTTATTAAGATCACATGGATTAAGAATACAGGAGAAATCCTTTACTTTTGTACTGGAAACTGTTAGTTAATAAATATTAATCGAGTGCCAACCATGAACCTAACTGTTCTAGGAATTGAGCAAGTAGTAGTGAGGGAACAGAACAGGTAAAATTCCTCTGTTAAATGAAAGAATAAGCTGGTTCTGTAGATGTGTATTGCTGTGATCAGGAGAGTTTATGGAATGAAAGGAATCTAACTAGCTTATGTTATATGGGCACATTTAACCATGGAAAAGCAATGAGATTTTCAAATTGTATGAAAATTGTCAGGAGTGACTCTCACACATCTAAGAGGGTTTTTTTGGTTTTGTTTTGTGTTTTGTTGTTGTTGTTATTGTTGTTTTTGCTTGTTGGTCTGTTTTGTTTTTATCTTTATTTATTTATTTTGCTTGTTTGTTTTGTCTTGTTTTATGAGGTAGAGACACTATTTCTAATCTTATTTTATAGATGAGGCAATTGAGACACAGAGAGGAAAAACTTTTCTGGTCACACAGCTAGTGTGATTAGGAGAGCCAGGATGTAAACCCAGATGGTCTGGAACCTGAATGTGTTTTGCATTCCCCCCTCCTGATTTCTGGGGATCTAACTGAAGTCCCTGCTGGATTTGGAGGTGGCGGCCATGAGCTCTTTGAATGGCTCTTCTGCCTGTCTCCCTTAGATTTTGTGACCTGCTGTTTCTCTTTGAACCTCTCTGACCACCCCTTCTTGTCTTCTAAGCAGTCATCCACTCCCCATCCTTTATAAATTTTGCTCTTCCCCCAGGCTGTGGATTCAACTCCTTGATTTTTTTTCCATTTTTTGATAATGTCTTTGGGAGACCTCTCTACTTATATCTCAAGGAACATAAACCTAGAGCTAGAAGCATAGACCTCTCCTCAAAGCTCCAGATTTTTTTTTTCCCATTTGGTGGCTCTCCATCTTCCCTAACATGTCCTCAGGCACTTGAAAGTTCAATGTGTCACAAACTAAGCCAATCTCTTACCTCTTTCCTACAACCCACAACCCCACTGCCATTAACCATCATAGACCAGTATCTTGTAGACAACAGAAATTTCTTTCCCACAGTTTTAGCAACTGAAAAGTCAGAAACAAAGTTCTCAGATTCATTTTCTGGTGAGCGACCACTTCCTGGTTCACAGGAGACCATATTTTCACTGTGCCTTCATGGAAGAAAAACAAGGGAGTTCTTTAGTGCTCTTTCATAAGGGCTTTCATGCTTTCTGCAAGAATTCCACTCTCATGACCTAGTCACCACCCAAAGAACCATTCCACTCCCTCACATGAATTTGGGGGGAGGAAAAACACATTTGGTGTATAGTATCCCACATTCCCCTAAAGGTCTATTTCTTTCCCTGTTGCTCATGTTGCATCATGTCATGATGTCAGGTCTGACTCATAGCAACCCTATGTACAACAGAGCAAAATCCTACCAGACACTGACAGTATTTCTCTGCTATTCATAGGGTTTTCAATGGCTGATTCTTCTGAGAGTAGTCTGCCTGTTCCTCTCCCATTTTTTCAGTGCTGGGAATTGAACACAGGGCCTCAGTGCATGCAGTGAGCACTCTACCAACTGAGACATATCCCAGCCCTATTTCCTTGCATATATTTGATTTTAATAATGCCTCACTTCATTCATAATTACTCTATAATGGATACAAAATGGAGAAATAGTAATACATGTAATACTGTGCTCTTATTCATTAAATTAATCTACAATAAATTTGTTTCATTATTGATTTTGACCTGATGAGCTGCATTTGTTTAATTTACATAAGTGTGTTACAAAATGTACATGACGTTGTTGTTGTTGTTAGGTGCTGGGGAGTTGGCATTTGACTCATAGCGACCCTATGTACAACAGGTGAAACACTTTGTTAGTGCTTCTCTACTGTTCATACGGTTTTAAATGGTGGATTGATTTTTGGGAGGGGGGTTGCCAGGTCTGTCTTCCAAGCCTATAGCACCTGGTGTTCCCAGGTGGTCTCCCATCCAAGTACTAACCAGGCCCAACCCTGCTTAGCTTCCAAGATCTGACCAGATCAGATGCCACAGGGCTACAGCTGCAGGCAGTACATAACATGGTGGCAAAAAATGAAAAAAATGCAGAAATAAACCATATTTACAGTTACCTGCAACAAATTGTTTTCTGGTTGTAGGACTAAGAAAATGGTTCTTAAAGAAGGATGACATTAGTTGTGCGGATTAAAGTGTAATTAGAAAAAAATATATAAAAAGTAGTCATTCCAACTCTTTGAAAACAGTTATCCATTTTCAGCTTAGCATTATAACTACCAGAAGCATTCTTTCTCATCTTACTAGGTATGTAGTGTTCTAAAACAGCAAAAGATGATTGCAGCATGTAGAGAGATTATGTAAAGACAAAACCACTCCCAGATGTCTCATCTGCCCCCAGAGATAACAAGAAACAGAAAGCAAAGCTACCATGATTTAAATCTGAATACTTATCTCTTTCTGGGACACTCTGAGGCCAACCACAGACTGAACCAGCAAGTGAAAATATCTGGAAGATACTAGGGGGAAAAGGCATTGTTTTTCTTTCATTATGTGGGAAGAACATAAAGCCTTTAGCTTTATGCCTCACTAGAGAGAGTAAGAATTTTTTTTTTAACAGATGCATGTAACAAGAATTTTGAAGAGGCTCTCTTGCTGATTGAAATATTATCTTCACTATATTTGCAAATTAGTGCCTTGAATACACATGAGCTCTAAAAAGGAAAACAATGTGCAGATATAAAAATGAACAGTGAAAGTAATATAGTTTTTGTGATCTGATGGTTCTTTTTTTTTTTTTTTTTTTTTTTTTTTTTGTGGTACTGAGGGTTGGACCCAGGGCCTCATGCTTGCATGCTCTGCAAGTACTGGACCACTGAGCTGCACCCCCAGCCCATTTTTCACTTTTTTTTTTTTTAGACAGGGTCTCGCTAAGTTATGCAGACTACCTCTGGTCTCAAACTTGTGATCCTCCTGCCTCTGCCTCCCGAGCCACTGGGATTACAGGCATGCACCACCATGCCTGGCTTCTGATAGTTCTTTTATATTCCTGAAGCTTTTGGACATTTTTGAGAAGCCAACAATTTTACCATACACAATAAATGAATGAATATGTATTATAACTGGTTTAAAAAGAGAGGAATATGAGTTAGATTACTTTAATTTTCAGGTAAACATATTTATGCAGTCAACTACCTCTAATAGCCTTCCAGTTTTCCATCCCAACAGAACAATGGTTAGCTCCTAAAATAATAGAGAGACCTCCATTAGATCTTTCACTGGGATAGAGATTTACCCTAACCAATTGCACCATATGCAAGTACATATTGTAAAAATGATTATTATTAATCATCACCAATAGCCAAGAAAGATGCAGGAGTAACTCCTACATACAAATGAATAACCCTGAGTTATTCACCTTGTAACCCATAGTCATGTGTTTATTCTGAGTACTTGCTATATTTTTTTTCAATTTTGAGATGGTAGCAGGAGATCTGAATTCCCATGTTTGCTGAAACTTTTAGTCAGCTGAAATAATTTCATATTCAGCAAGAATATAATTGATGATCAGCGGCAGGACTCCACAGGGGTGATGCCATGTCTTTTTTTCTTTCTGTTTGTACATTTTATATCAGACAATCTGGTACAGAGTAGATGCTAAATAATTTGTCATTGAGCGAACACTATAATAGAGTTAGAAAGTCAGTTCTAGTGGGATTAAAGAGGGAAAAACACTTGACTATTGATTGGTTAGCATGTGATTGGGACTTTCACTGGGCACTTTATATAAAGTATCACTTAATTCTCTCAAAAACCCTGTAAAACAGGAATGTTTGTCCCTTGATATCTCCTGGGGGATTCCAGGACCTCCTAAGTATACTAAAATCCAAGGATGCTCAAGGCCTTTGTATAAATGGGGTAGTGTTCACATTTAACCCACGGATATCCTCCTTATACTTTAAATCATCTCATATTATTGACAACAGGTAATAAAATCTGAATGCTATGTAAATAGTAGGGATACTGTCTTGTTTGAGGGAATAATGACAGAAGGTAATAAAGATCCAGGCAGATATAGCCAACCTAATCTCAACTACACAGTACCCAATGGACCTGTGAGACGAACCATCCTCAAACCAGGCATGGTGGAGAGTGGATCATTGAAAGCACAGGAGGCTGCAGCAGGCTTTGCCTGCAGGGCACTTTATTCATTGGGATTCAGGGTTTGGCTCAGTGTACAAGGAGCTCTCAGTGTGTAGCAAATTCAAGTTCTGTTTTTCAGAACTCTCTGTGTTTTGTATGTTTGTTTAGAATATTTTCTGCCTGCATTTGTTCTAATCTGCAGATATGGAACCCACAGACACTGAAAGCCAACTGTATGTTATACTTACCTTGAGAATGGTAAAGATATTGGTCATTAGCATAGCTTGTTAGGTGCTGTAGAGTCAGTGTCCAACTCATAGTGACCCTACACACAACAGACCAAACAGTATTGTTAGTGATTCTCTGCTATTCATAGGGTTTTCAATGGCTGATTGTTTTTGGAGAGTGTGTTGCCAGGTCCTTCTCCCAAGACTACAGCATGTGGTATTCCCAGGCAGTTTCCCATCCAAGTACTAACCAGGCCCACCCTACTTAGCTTCCGAGATCTGATGGGATTGGACACCACAGTGGTATGGCTGCAGGCATTACCATACCTAGCTGTCCTTAAATTAACTAACCTTCTCTCTGGGCCTCCATACTCCCAGGACATTTGCCACTCCTTCAGTGAGCAGTCCTGTCATAGGCTATGTGTGCTGTGTTCCCTCATCTCCTCCCCAGCTCTATGTCTTGATGACTTCTCTTTTTTATTTGGTTTTTAATTTCATTTTTTGTAGTACGGAGGAGTTGAGCCTGGGGCCTCACACATGCTCATTTGCAAGCACTCAACTACTGAGCTGTGCCCTTCGTCCATTGTTTACTTTACATTTTGAGATAAATTAACAAGCTAAATTACACTGTGCTAAGTTATTCAGCCTGCAGCCATAGCCCTGTGGCATCTGATCCCATCAGATTTCGGAACCTAAGCAGGGTCAGGCCGGGTTAGTACCTGGATGGGAGACCGCCTGGGAACACTAGAAGCTGTAGGCTTGGGAGAAGGACCTGGCAACCCCCTCCCAAAAATCAATCTGCCATTGAAAACCCTATGTACAGAGGGTCGCTATGAGTCAGATACTGACTCAACGGCACCTAACAACAACAACAACAAATTATTCAGGCTGCCTCTGGCCTCGAATTTATGATCCTCCTGTCTCTGCCTCCCTAGTTGCTGGATTAAGGCATGTGTCACTGCACCCAGCTTCTCTTGGTGACTTCTACTCATCTTTCAGATCTCTGCTTAAATGTCCCCTCCTCAAGAAGTCTTTCCTGGAATTGAGTAGGTCTTCCATGCTTCTTTTGTAGCACTTGGCACTACTGACATGGAATTATTATCAGTGTAACTCTTTTGTGTGTGCATTCCTTTTCTGACAGTCAGTACACTCCACATATGAGGCCTCATCTGTCAGGTTGATTGTTTTATCGCTACTTCTTATCACACTCTCTGACACAGAAAATGTTTTCAAAAATTTGTGATGAGTAAATCAATGATGGAAAAAGTAGGCTCACAGAAGTTAAATTTAGCTGAGTTCCCATGCCAGTAAGTCAGATGCATGGAGTTTAAGCCAGATAATGTTGAATTGCCAAAGCTAGAACTTGAGTAATAACAAAGAAAATGGGAGGTTTGGTTTGGGGCTTACAAAACTCACTGAGATATTTGTAGATTAAAGAAGCACACCTCTGAGCATATCTGTGAGGGCAATTCCAGAGAGGAAAAAGACCTGTCCTGAATATGGGTGGTCCTATCCCATAGACTGGGGGCCTAGGTGGAATAAAAGAGGAAAAGAAGAAAGCCAGTTAGTACAGGCATTCTCTCTTTGCTTCCTGGCCATCATGATGTCAGCTGATCTTCTCCAGCAAACCCTCCTCACCATGATGGAGTGAAATCTCTGCAACTGTGAACTAAAACAAATCTTTCTTCCCTTATATTGTTTTGTGTAGGTATTTTTTCATAGAAACAAAAAAACTAGCATAAATGTCTCCAGGCATGTTATCCATACCAGGCAACCACAACAGTCACAATTATTTCATTGTTTCCTACTGTATCATTGTTGTTGTTAGGTGCAATTGAGTCGGGTTTGACTCAGTAACCCTTATTTCATTGGTTGATTGTTTCTGGATGGCTTAGGGAGTGGCTTGCCATGTTCTTCTCCCTTCCTATTGTATTAGCCTAGGATAACTTTCCAATGTTCAACATCTTGTCCCTTTGGCTTGGACCAGAAGTTTTTACAGGATCTGTGATTCAAATGAAATGATTGGGGCAATTACAGAAATTTGAATGAGGTCTGTAGGTTAGATAAGGCCATTACAGCAAGGTTAATTTACTGATCTTAAAAATTGTATTGTGATTATATAAGAGAATTATCTTAATTTGGGGAAATAAAAACTGAAGTACCTGGGGGTAAAAACATGAGATTACATAAGCAGAAAATATTTGATAAGGATATGTATGATATCTTACATTACATTTTAAAAAATGACCCAAACTACCAGGCTCATAATGATCGCCACCACTATGGAAGCAATTATCACCACAGTTAATTTACAGTGGGTTTTTGTATATGCCAGGTACTGCATTAATTTTTTACATGGGTTGTCTTTATTTGAGCCTCATAATAGTTTAGCTCAGTTGATGTAGTGCTACTTTGTGCTCTTTGAAACTCTGGGTTCGATACCCAGCAGCATAAAAAATGGTAGAAGGGCCTGGCAGCCCACTCCTGAAATAATCCCCAAATAATTATCCATTCAAAATCCTATAAATAGCAGGGAAGCACTGACATAGTGCCGGGCATGGCACAGCGTTAGGAAGTGTCTTGTTCTGTTGTACATGAGGTCGCTACGAGTTGGACTCAACTCGACATAACCTAACAACAACAGCAACAACAGCTTCAAGATAGATATACTCATTTCAAAGGTTTAAAAATTCCTCAGTAAAACAGTGAAGCAGACCCATGCCTCAGCCCCTCACACTAAAGAACAATTTTGTAAAGTTTTCTAACCTAAATCTTAGAATTTCTGTTGTGCCATCTTGCTAGCATCTTCATTTTCTTAGACTTACAGATTTTTGGTCACCAAAAGCAAAAGTGGCCCTGTTGTCAAGAAAGTGATTATGAATTTAGGCTGACTTACTCTAGGTTTAATATCTGAAATGGAGGCGATGATATCTCTGATCTGCTTTCCCTGAAAGAGTTAATTTTTCTAGGTTTCTAACGTGGGAGCAAAGCTTACTGTCACCTTTCATAAAAAAAGAAATAGCTTTCTTGAGAGAAATTAACCTGGACATGCACCAGGCTTAGGGAAAGAAAAAGCCCTGAAGAATAAGAATCAGAAATTGTGTTTCCAGCTAAGGCAGAGGACACTGCTGCCACCTTGTGCCTCAATATTACAATAAAATACAGAGAGGATTCCAGGTCCACTGATCCTGAGGTTTGCCTGAGCTCCAGAAAGCCCTTTGAAATCTTCTGTGCCTGATTGCTGATCATAAGCAGGTCCAGGTCACCTACTGACCATGGCCACAGTGGAGGAGGATGAGACATCGCTTCTCCACGCGAGAATCTGGACATGTTGCAGTGTCACGCACAACTTTCCTCCCAGACAGCTTCATAAAACTGTGCTAATTGTCCCCTTCAGTGCTGATTTGAAGAACCACCAGGTGAAGGCAAAGGAAGGTAGAAATGTCTCAAGTGTTTATAACAAATACAATTTGACAGCTTTGAGTTACAGTCAAGCATTCGAGACTCAGGGATGCTGCTAGAAATTGTAGATTGCACTTAGTAGTAAGAAAGGAGAAATAAACGTATGTGTAACAAAATATGTTTTAGGCTGTGACCTGTCCTACACCTTCCTCATAGAAGATGACCAGAGAACTTGAGGCACTGTTCTCCATCTTCTCAGCTGGGACATTTGAATTCATTTATAAAAACCAGTTTGGTTTTTCACTCTGTTTCATCCTACAGGGTTCAATATGAGATTGATTTGTGTGAATATTTGAACAATGCTTGTCCCTGCCATCTACTGTGACTTGCTAAGGGATGTGGACCATGCCTTTTGATTCAACATTATCACCCCAATGCCCAGCCAAGTGCTTGATATATGAATATTTCTTGAACAAACAAATAATGATTTCTGTTTCAGTGAATTCATAGGGTTGAAAAACATCATAATAAAAACTTCCAATTAGTTTACTTTTCTTTTCCATAGTGAACACTTGCCTTTCATGGAGGAAGCTTAGTAAAATGTAAAAATTTTGTAGTCCAACTCAGGTTCAAATCCCAAATCCCACTGCTTAAAATCTGTCTGACCTTGGCAAAATTCTTTAAATCACTTTGAGCTCATTTCTTATAGACCATGGGAGAAAATATCTACCTCCTTTGCTCATTATGAGGATTTAATGAGAGCATGTTATCTCCTATACTACCTGGCTCAGTGCCCAGAAGGCCATTGGGGGGTCATTAAAAGTTAGTTTTATTCACCCACAGCCCCTACACACCCTCAAACCTTCTTTGGATATACTTTAGGACAGGTTTTGCAAAACTCCAGACCTCTACAAAATAAGTCAACTGTATATACATGCCCAGGACTGTAATCTGTAGATTAGATACTTGGTTGTCCAGAAAAACTTTCAACAAACTACTTTTCAAAATGTGAACTCATTTTCACTTCCACATTCTATAGAGAGATATAATAAAAAGACAAGAGGATTATAGCTTGAGGATGATTTTGACTATCAGTATCAGAAAATTAATAAAATTAGCTTATACAATAGGGAAAGTACATGATCTCACATAAAAATTCCAGATATGATAGGACTAATGAAGTTATCAAGGAGCCATAATCAAGCCAATTTGTGAGTTGAGGAAAATTCTACCAAGAGGAAATAGATTGTTGCAAAGCTACAAAACTATTCTCGTGCCCTCTGCGTATTTTATTTTTTCTGTTTCAAACACTGCATGATTATTTTTCTTAAGTAGAAATTTTTATTCAGTTGCTCTTATTTCAATATCATTATGCTGATGTCATGCTGATTTGAAAATGGTCTAATCAATTAATAAAATCTGCATAATGATGGTGAAAGAGAGCAGAAACCAAAAAAGGATGGGACATACTTCAGCACATGGAGCTCTATTCACAGCATTCACAAAAAGAATCTTCAATTCTACCATCGCAGCTGGTCGTCAGAGTGCTGAGCGACAGGTTTCACAGGATACATTCCCTCCAAATCTCATTCAGCTAGGGCCACAAGTAGTACACGTGCCAGCTGAGGCAGGAATAGTATACTATCTGTACAAGTATGAATAGTTTCTGTCCATTGATATACTTGGGAATGTAAGTATAGAAAAGACACTGCTGTGAAAACCAAAGTCAGCCCCTACTGAGAAGCAGGCTCTGGTGGGCGTATATTTAAAGATGGCCACCCAACTTGGGCATGGTGGGGTGGTGGTTTACACTTGTAATCCCACCACCCTGGATACTGAGGCAGGAGTATCACAAGTTCAAGACCAGCCTGAGCTACCTAACAAGTTCCAGGCCAGCTTACATAGTAAGACCCTGTCAAAAAACTAAAAAGCCACCCAAGATGCCAGTGTTCTGGTTATTCAACCAAACCACAGTAGAACTAATTGAGGTCCTACTGTGAAGACATTCTACAGGCAAAAGTCCAAAATCAGTTGTCTTTAAAGACACAGAAATTTTCCTTGTGGACATGATCTATAATCATCTGAGCCCTTTATGAAGGGGAATCAGAGAGAATTTTGTGTGAGAAGGACTCAACACATCTCTGCTGGTTTGAGAATGGAGGGAATTTCATGAGAAGGAAACTCAAGAAGAGGCTCCCATAAAATAGCCAGCAAGGTATCAGGACCACAGTCCTACAACCACAAGAAACTAAATTCTGCTGATGACTTAAATAAGCTTGGAAGAGGATGGTGTGATCCAGTTATGAACCACACTTTTCTGTCCTGACCTGGTGTACCAGCTAGAATAGCCAGGTGCAGTGGCTCACGCCTGTAATCCCAGCAGCTTGGGAGGTGGAGGCAGGAGGATAGCAAGTTTGAGACCAGAGGCAGTCTGTGTAACTTAGCGAGATCCTACTCAAAAAAAAAAAAAAAGTGGCCTGGGGGTGCAGCTCAGTGGTCCAGCACTTGCAAAGCATGCAAGTGTGAAGCCCTGGGTTCAACCCTCAGTACTGCAAAAAATAAAAAATAAAAAAAGAATATTACTTTATAACAAAAACCTCAGTGGCCACAAATGTTAAAAGATGTGTTTCTCCTTCTTAGTCTGTGTTCGTCCTTGGTCAGCAAGGGGGCTTTGCACATTGCAGCCCCTCAAGAAGCCCTGCTGATGGAGCAGCCACTGTCTCTTACATGGTTGCTGGGCCAGAAAGAAAAGAAAGCTCCCTTGCGGCTGGCATCAGCAATTACATGCCCCGGCCCCACAGTGAGGCATGTCACTTCTGCTTTCTGTTCATTGATCAGTTTGTCCCATGGTCCTCGCCAGCCCCTAGGGATCTAGGAAATAGAATCTTCGCATGTGTTCAGAAGTAGGGAGACCTTGTTGGTAAATAGTCCTGAAGACCACCAAACCAGAAATCATGTTTTGTTTGTCTTGTTGAATTCAGCTGCTCTTTTTTCATGTGTCTCTTGAGTCATAGCTGTGTGTCTTTCTCTGTGTCCAGTATGTTTCTGGTCTCTGTTTATGAACTTGTACACAGCTCACTGTAACTGGGATCTCTAACAATTATGCTGCTCAAGAAGGTAACTTCCTCCAAAGAGTGTCATCACACATACCACCTATTCTTCCCATGGGAATGGGTTCTCCCTCCCTTTTTGGAAGGTGAGAGGCTCTTTTTTTTTTTTTCTGCTCTGATCCAAAGGCTTTGTCTTTGTTCTCTTTGTATAGTGCTACCCGTAACCTACGTACAGTACTACTCAGAGAGGCGTTAGTCTACTTCTTTTGTCAGGAAGAATAATGGAAAGCAGAGCTATGAGACAAAAAATAGCCACCATGTCATTTCAGTGGCAGAAAATCAAGGTTTTCAGTTTAAGTACCTCAGGACAACTACCATGTACATCTGTCCTCCTTAGCACCAGGGATAGATATGAGAGTTGATGAAATATATGAATGCTTTAAAATGTGATGTTAAAAATATTATAAAAGGATGCCCAAGGAACTGCTTATTTCCCAATCACTTTTGGTTTTATTTTTTTGCTATGAGCAATTTGTACCAGAATTCTTCTTTTTTGATACTGAAGAATTATCTCTAAATGTATAGCAACAGTTCTGAACCTGAGGAAAAGACACTTGCTAGGACAGAATTCTTGGGGGAAAGAGGATATTTCAGCCAGTAAAGCAGAAAAATATTATTGGAATGAGTAATAATTGTACTATATTATTATACATCTGATTTGCATATCACTGCAACCATTTCTAGTGCATTCCCTCGGAGCTCTGACAACTTTGTAGGAAGTGCTGAGAGCTGAAAGATTTTCTTATGAGGTGAAAGAACATGAACTCATGATGCATCTCACAAAATACTTTCTCAGCAATTTCCTATGTGTACACGGATCTCTATCCAATGCACCATTCTCAACACTTTTCATGATGAAAGATATTTCTAACATACTTGCACTTATTTAAGCATTACTGGTGAAACTTTTTATTTAAATTAATGAATAAAAGTCTCCTCGGTTTCCTAGCATTTATTTCCAGGAAGGTGGCCTTTATTTTTCTCAGCTGCCATTTACAATTACAGTAACCTCTTTTCTTTTAGAGTAAACTCTGTTATTATTGTTAGGTGCTGTTGAGTTGGTGTCCGACTCACAGCGACCCTCTGTACAACAGGCAAAATGGTATTGTTAGTGCTTCCCTGCTATTCATAGGGTTTTCAATGGCTGATTTTTCTTTAGGAGTGGGTTGTCAGGTCCTTCTCTTAACCCTACAGCACCTGGTGGTTCCAGGTGGTCTCCCATCCAAGTGGTAACCAGGCCTGACCCTGCTTAGCTTCCAAGATCTGACGAGATCAGACATGACAGTGGTACAGCTGCAGGTCTGATAATATTAGATAAATTAAATTTATAATGCTATAGCAGAAAGTATAACTCATATCTGCCTGATAAGGTCATTGTATTTTGTCAGACCTGTACTATCCAAGGTTCAAACACTTTTCTGAATACAGTTTAACCCTCATATATCCACATGGATATTACAGTAATTCACTGTACACTAGAGATCTGCTTACCAAATTCTATATTATTATTGTACAGATAAAAGCTATTATTTAATATGCGATTTATGATGTACCCTCTGATGCCAATGTCTGTTCCCATCTTACAGGGAAGAACCATGAGATTTAGCAAAAGATTAAACTACTTGCCTCAGTGAGGCACGGTTGCGCATTCCTGCAATCCCAGAGACTCAGGAGGCAGAGGGAGGAGGATCAAAAGTTGGAAACCAGAGGCAGTCTGCATAATTTAGCAAAACCCTGACAAAAAAAAAATGGGCTGGAGGTGCCTAGAGGTGCAGCTCAGTGGTCTAGCACTTACAAAGCATGCAAGTACAAGACCCTGGATTCAACCCCTAGTACCACAAAAAAGAAAGAAAGAAAGAAAGAAAGAGGAAAACTACTTGCCTCAAGTTACACAATTCCTAAGTGACAAATCTATGGCAACTATGTGTAAGAAAAACCCATGCCATATGTATTGCATTATGATCATATCATGGTGAGAAATTTAAGGGACAATAAAGGAAATGCAATAGTCATCACAGATTAATATACCAGCCAGTAGTATCAGGAACCTTCAGCTCCTTAACTTTGATGGAACACCATTTGCTGGAGTAACCTGCCCCAAACACAGAACCCTTGCCATAAGCACTTTACTGTTAGCCATTCGTAAGGTAGGAAAGGGTCTGTGGGAAGGACAAAGGCAGAGTGGTCCTTCCTGGATTAAAGACAACAATTTCTGTTAAAGAAATTAGAAGTGCTTTCCCCAAATCTTTCATTTACAATACTGTAAACACATATATTTGCAATCAGTGTCTCTAGTTTTTAGTGAAATGGCTTCCTTTTGTATGTGGCTTTCTGTATCGCAGTCACCATGGGGGACTGTAAATGCCAAAGGTACTTTGTATATCTTCCCAAAATGAGTAGTTCCACAGATGACCCTCGAGAGTCCACATTTTCAATGCTAATGTGAAAAAAGACGATAATCCAGATGGCAGTGTAGCATTGCAACTAATAGAGAGGCATGAGTTTGGTATCACTGGACTTTATATTTCACAAGAGCAAAAATGGGATTATTTTGGATGCACTCCTTTATCTTCAATGCTCAAAATGGTAGCAGATGCATAGGCTCTTTATTGATGACCTAGAAGGTGTTCAATAACTACTTGTTGAAAGAGTATTCAAATAGACAGCCCTGCCAAGAACTCTGACTCAAGCTCTTTAACCTCTCCCTTCATTTCCCCATCTCTACGTAATCCTCACTTTTCAGGGATGGTGAAAATGTTAAAAGAGATTATATTCATCAGAAAGCAATGGACTGTGTATTTTATACTCAGAAAATTATTATTGCGGTAATGTAGTCCAGCTCATCTCCATCATGGCATCCTTGTCCACATGAAAAACAGGCAAATCACGTTATCCCTCGGGGAGATTTGTACAAATGCCTGGAGGTCCTCTGGCAATTTTCAGAATGACAATTAAATTCACGAGGGAAGTGAGTTATTACTGTTTGTTTACAGAATTTTGCCCTTGTCAAATCCCCATGTGATCCTGGTCAGCAGTCCGTCCACACGGGAGACTTCTTCATAAACGGATGCTGTTGGCAGTGCAGCCTGGTACAGCCTGTCTGGAAAGCACTGTGACTGTGCATAAGAAAAGCCTTGCATAGTTTGAAGCCTTTGGTCCTGGAACTCCCCTTCTGGGATAAGTCATAAAGGAAGAAACACAGGTGCAGTCACAGATGTAGCCACTAGAATATTAATTATATCATTATTCCTCTGTAGTTCCAAAAATGCTGGAGTCACTGCTGTATGCAACAATATGGCACATTCAGTGGATGCATCATTGTGCAGCCATTAAAAACCATGGTTTGGAAAATGTTTTGTATAGTTTGTAAAGTTAAAATGTAGTTAGATAAAAAACTGTATTTTTGTATTATCTCAATTTTATTTGCACTGAATATTAGTACATGTTTAGATAAATGACCAAAATAGTCCTATGGTAGTTGGATTATGGAAGATTTTTATTTTAATTTTTTCCCATGGTGAGCATCCTTTAATGGAATTATCATTTATTAACAATCAGAGAAGATGTCATTAGAAAAGGGCCTACAGAAGGTTACAAGAACTTCTCAAAAGATAGAAGAATAAGGTTTTCCACGGTTTCCCTAAACCTGGGAACTCTCCTGGCTCTTGGATCCTCCCTCTTAGCAAAGCCTAATGATCAAAGTTATAGTCACATATTTAGGCTTCACTGTACTTGTTTACTTGGATGTATTACCCTTAAAAATAGCACCATGGCCAAGCATGGTGGCGCACGCCTGTAATCCCAGCCACTCTGGAGGCAGAGGCTGGAGGATTGCAAGTTCAAGAGTAGAGGCAGTCTGCATAATTTAGCAATATGCTGTCTCAAAAATAGTAAAATAAATCAATCAATAAATAAGGTCTAGGACTGCAGCTTAGTGGTATAGCACTTGCAGAACATGTAAGCAGGAGGACCTGGGTTCAACCCCTAGTACCAAAAAAAAAAAAAAAATGAATAGCACCATGGAAATGGAGACAGTGTATACTGCTAAGTCATTTGATAGTAATCTAACTAAAGCTTTAGTGAGACAATTATTTCAGAACACAGACACTTGGAGGATCTTTCAAATATGCCATGGGGGAAGATGTTTCCAATTATTCAACAGATTTGTGTTCTAATCTCATCCCTGGGCACACAAGACTTCTTATGATTGAAGTGGATATATTAAGTGATTTCTAACTAATAAAATGAGAGTGAAAAATACTATGTACTTGGTTCAGAAGTACCTCCCATGCGTCTTCCCAATGCTCTGTTTCTCCTTCTTGATGAGACAATCCCAGAGATTTAGAAGCCACATGTTGAAGGTGGCCAAGTCTTCATTAGCATCTGTCTATCCCTTAAAGACTCCAAGGAGAAGAGCCATTGCACAATCTGTACATCCATCTAAGACTGTTATATGAGCAAAAAATGTATGACATTATTTTTAATTTATGTATATTTGCAGACCTATTTCTTAATACAGCAAAAGTTAGCCTAACTAATATAGCCAGGTTGTTAAATTGTACACTGTTATGTTATAGTCTGGCCAAATTCTCTCTTGATGGAAAGGTGGAGAGATCATTGTTTTGGAGAGACTATTCGCAAAAGAGGCTGGGGTTTGACTCAGTTGACAGAACAATCCTCTGCGCTCTCTGAGGCCCTGGGTTCTATCACCAACATAGCAAAAATGGGAGAAGGATGTGCAATCCACTCCCAAAGCAATCCTGAAACAATCAGCCATTAAAAACCCTATGAATAGAAGAGAAGCCCTGACAGTGCCAGGACGGCAAAGTCAAGCATTGTTTCATTCTGTTGCACTTAGGGTTGCTTTGAGTTGGAACCAACTCCATGGCACCTAACAACAACTCACAAAAGGATGAGGAAAAATTTAAGGAGACCATTTGTATAATCCTGTAAACCACTAGAGTCTTTTAGAAAGAGTTTGCTCAATTTTTCTCAACTAAAAGTAGAAAAATGCACTACTTTCAATAAGACTCCTAATACAAATAAAAGTTCATTGTTCTCTGGATTCATTTTTCATCATTTGTATTATTGCTATTCTTTTGCATGGTCTGAATGTTTGTGGTCCCCTCGTCCTAAATCTGAAACCCAAGGTGATGGTATTAGGAGATGGAGACTTGGGGAGATGATTAGACCATGATGAGAGGCTTCATGATTGGGACAGAGCCCTATAAAAAGGCCCTCAAGAGCTCCCTCACCCCTTCCACCATATGAGAACATAGTTGGGTGGTCAAACCTATGAACAAGCAATGAGTCATCACCAGACATAGGATGTGATGACTTCATGATCTTGGACTTGCCAGCCTCCAGAGCCATGAGGAATAAGTTTCTGTTGTTTAAAAACCATGTCCTCTATGGTATTTTTGTTATAGCAGCCCAGATGGACTAAGACAGTCTTTGTTCTTTCTTTTGGATGAAAGCTATATGAGGATGATACCTTTGCCTTGTTTATTACTGCAGCCCCAGTTCCTAGATTCCTTAGAATAATAGCCATACATTATGTATTTTCTACAAATGAAAATCAATGGAATGAGTGTAACATGAATAAAGGCAAAATTTACCTGGTGAGATTAACCACCCTGAATCTTGACTAGGAGTTTTCATCTGGCACAAAAATGACTTCACTCGATGTGGCATGTGATTAAGCTTAATACAAACACACATGAGATCGTCAATTTCTAAATATCATTTCACGTTATAAAATATATTTATTGGTGCTTCTTGAGATCAAAAGCAGCTGACAAGTTTATGGAATGTGTTGTTGTTGTTGTTGTTGTTGTTGTTGTTAGGTGCCGTCAAGTCAGTATCCAACTCATAGTGACCCTCATAGGGTTTTTAATGGCTGACTGTTTCGGGATTGCCTTGGGAGTGGATTGCCAGGCCCTTCTCCCATTTTTGCGGTGCTGGGAATTGAACTCGGGACCTCAGAGACTGCAGCGCAGTGCTCTACCAACTGAGCTAAATCCCATCCCAGAGCTAAATCCCAGCCCTTATGGAATGTAGACATCCCTTTACTTCCCACCCTCATCTTCTGCCAGTGTCACTTTAACTCTGAAGCAGTTTTCCAGCTCTGACTTTGCACAAGTTCTCTACCTGATGGCAGACAGCCAAGTATTTGCTCTCCTGTTATTATCCAAACAGATGGCTCAGAGTTAAATAGGCAATAAATCACAATTTCCTTGTGTGAGAGAGTCCAACTACAAAGTGTTTATTTGCTCTTATAATTGTTTTGTTGCTGCCAACTAGACAGAGTCATTCAATCAAAACTTTTGAGTGATTAGCTGTTTACATACTACTTTATTTCCTTTGGAAAGCAGTTGCTGTTGATTGTCAATTCATTTATGTATTAGTCATGGTTCTCCAAAGGGAAAAGAATACACACACACACACACACACATGCACACACACACGCACACACACACATATGTATACATATTATATTATATATTATATCAGCCTGCAGCTGTACCACTGTGACATCAAATCCTATCAGTTCTCAGAAGCTAAGCAGGGTCAGACCTGGTTAGTACTTGGATGGGAGACTGCCAGGGAAACCCAGGTGCTATAGGCTTGGGAGAAGGACTTGGCAACCTACTCCCCCACACACACACAGAAAAAAATCAGCCATTAAAACCCTATGAATAGCACAGAAGCATGACAATACTGTTGAACATAGGGTTGCTATGAGTCAGACACCAACTCCATGGCACCTAGCAACAATGTGTGTGTGTGTGTGTATTTATAATGTATTAATATTTAGTGAATACTATCTCAAAATAAAAAATATGGCCTGGGGTACAGCCCAATGTCAAAGCACTTGCAAAGTGTGTGCATGCAAGGTCCTAGGTTCCCACCTCCCAGTACCAAAAAAGAAAGAAAAAGAAAGAAAGAAAGAAAGAAAGAAAGAAAGAAAGAAAGAAAGAAAGAAAGAAAGAAAGGAAGGAGAAGGGAAGGGAAGGGAAGGGAAGGGAAGGGAAGGGAAGGGAAGGGAAGGGAAGGAGAACTGTCTTTGTTCCAGTATCTTCACCAGTCATCTACTGTGATCTTCAAACCTTCCGTTAACCCTTCAAATTATTGTTCACTCACTAATAAACTTGTTTTATTAATTTGATTTTTCTTTCTTCCAATAAGCCAGTTAGTTACTCACCTGTAAGGGGATTCACGTAAGGAATTGTCTATTTTCTCATTTGTTCATTTGAGAGCTAGAACCTTTGATAGATGAATAGTTCTAATGATAGTTTCAATGTGAATTTGTGTTTACAGAGCTTGTCAATATAGTTTTCTCCCATTTGATCATTATAATAAATTTAAGACTTAAGTAGCCAGAATATCTCCATTCACAGAGGCAGACTAGAGGAGCTGAGTGTTAAGGTATCTTGTTAGCCAGAAAAATAGAAAGGAGGCTGAAAGAGGGTCTTGAGACTTTCAAGGTCACTACAAGATTTTGTATTACATGAGCCAGTGGACACAATGGGGGCTCCTGGGACCTAAGAGAATCAGAGAATTGAAGCAAAGAAAAGACAGCTAAATAAGAATGGTCAGAAAACCTAGCAAGCAAACTAAACCATGGTTAATTTTATGTGCCAATTTGCCTGGGCCTCAGGGCCTAAGTATTTGTTATTATTGTTAGGTGCTATTGAGTCCTTGTCCGAGTCATAGCGGACCCTACGTACAACACACAGTGAACTACTGTGCTTCTCTGCTGTACACAGGGTTTTCAAAGGCTGACTGATTTTTGGGAGTGGGTTGCCAGGTCCTTCTCCCAAACTTACAGCACCTAGTTTTCCCAGGCATCTCCCATCCAAGTGCTACCAGGCCCAACCCTGCTTAGCTTCAGAGATCTGACAGGATTGGACGCTACAGTGGTACAGGTGCAGGGCCTAAGTATTTAGTCAAGCATTATTCTGGATGTTTCTGTGAAGATATATATGGATGAAATTTGCATTTGAATTGGTAGACTTTGACTAAAGCAGATCACCCTCTGTAATGTTAGTGGGACTCAGTGGATTAGAGGGAGACATGAAAGGAGTGAAGATTGACTTCTCTAAGCAAGAGGGAGACCTCTGATAGATGGTTTCCAGTCTTCACCTGCAAGGGTGCTTTCTCTCTGGTTCACCAGGAGATTGCCTGGTTGAACTGCAAATCTTTCCTGATTGTCCACCCTGGTATCTTTCAGATTTTGGAAGGGCCCAACCTTTACAATGTATGAGCCAATTCCTTAATACTTTCTCACATTTTTGTTTCTTTATTTGGTACTTGGGGGTTGAACTCAGGACACCTCATACATACTTTGCAAGTTCGCTACCATTGCCCTACACCCCCCAACTCTTTTTTCTTTCTTTCTTTCTTTTTTTTTTTTTTCAAATTTTGAGACAACATCTTGCTAAATTGTATAGCCTTTGGCCTCATACTTGCAACCCTTCTGCTTCAGCCTCCCAAGTCTCAGGGATTAGAGGTGTGTACCACCCTACCCAGTAACAGGGTCAATTTTAAGATGCACAAAATATTCATGGATAACATCAGGCCTCTAGGGAAATTAGCAACCCTGATTCTCTTCCAGTGGCCCTAGTCCTTGAGAGAATGCCAAGTAGTGGAGGAGCTAAGACCATGGGTCTCTATGAGAAGCTTCCCAGAGTGACTGGCCAGAGTTTATTAATTTCCTACCTGTAGTGTACGACTAGCACCCCAAGTATGAGTCAGTGCTGGGCCATTATGTGATTGTCAGTCTTCACCTCTCATAGAGGAGTCTAGTCAAGGCAAATACTTGACCAGATTGTGCCTTCAACTCTAGAAAGGAGGGGGAGTTTTCCCCCTATGTCAATCTAGATCTACTTCCTGGGTCTTTGGTTGGTTGTACACCAGTGCAACCTCTTCTGACATTTTAGATTTTGTTTCCTTTTAAAGAAAAAATTCCAAGTCACTCATAGAGGGTTAACCTTGCCCTATAGTCCCTCCATGTCAATTGTCCAATGTCAAGGTCAAGGAATTTCCAAGTAAGTGTCCATCACTCTTCAACAACTTCTTCCATCTGGATTCATTAATCTCAGGTCAAACCTATTCCTTTTCAGACTCTCTGTATGTTATTAAGTGCCATCGAGTCACGTCTGACTCATAGCAACCCTCATAGGGTTTTCAATGGCTGATTGTTTCAGGATTGCCTTGGGAGTGGACTGCCACGTCCTTCTCCCAGGCAGACTCTCTAGGAGTTCAAAAACTCTTAGAGTCCTATCTTACCCAAGGTCACTTGTTATAAGGCCATGTTACTGCATACTCCTGAAAAACCTGTTAATAGAAATCACTAACTATTCCTGCTTGAAGCTTCTTGAGCCACCTTAGACCTAAAGGCTACACATTATTTTCTTACAGAAATGAAGATTATGTGGGTCCAAAAATCTCTAGAGGACAGAGAACCAAGATCATGCACAGAACTAAGACCATATTATAACCACTTTGCAATATCTTGGTGATATACAAAATGCAATTTTCTCTTACCTCATTGATGATAAACATGTGCATTTTTAAAAGCAGCTGAGTGTTTTTGTATATGTCAGACCTGCTTTGATGCTCCACCAGCAAAGATACTTGCATCTGCAATTTTGTGTTTTTTATCCTGTAAGAACTGGAACAAGGAGAAGTTTACAGTGTGCTTTTATTATCTGTGTAGTGATGGATGGATGGTTAACTTTCTCAGTGCAGCATTGCACGGCAGTCAGTTCTGTTTCAAAATGTGCAAAAAAACCATCAGTTTTATGAACATTTTGCTCATATTGCTTCCCTGCCACTTTCTCTAGGAATGCCCCAGTGGTGTTGTTAATGAAGAAACCTTCAAAGAGATTTACTCGCAGTTCTTTCCACAGGGAGGTAAGTACAAATGTGGACTTGTTAACATATTTTCGGAGTTAGAATTATGCTTGCAATCTTGAGTTTGATTTAATCTTTCATGGCACTACTCTACATTTTTAATCTTTATGTAAAAGAATGAATACACAGCCTGCAAGTACATATAAAACTTCCCGTGTATTATAAAAGTAAGCTACTTACAAATTATCAAATATCTCAGAGGTTGTTTTTCAGTGTGATACAAATAATCCTATGGGCATCGTACTATGGCTCTCAAAAGCACACGGCTGTCTGATCTTAAAGGGGTCCTTGAAATGGCACAAGATACTTTCTTTTACCTTGCAGTTCTCATTTGATTCCCCCAACTTTGAAATTAGGACAAATGTAATTATCTTGATCTACAATATGAAATCTGGGGCTTAAAGAAGTTAAATGGTTTGCTCCTGGCCACACATGGGCTCAGTGCAGATCTAGGTTACAACCTAGATTTTTCTGTCTGCTTATCTCGTGTATTTTCTGCTGCCCCCACTCCCTTCCAGGAACTCTTTACTTCACCCTCACTCTATCTGAGAAAATTAAAACATAGAGATCTGAGAAAATTAAAACATGGGGTTTTAATTGGAAAGAAAAACACAAGGGTCCCATAGTGATGTTGTATATTTGTCAGAGATGAGTGAAGAGATATATTTACCATTGGACCTTACAGTTTTTTTCTTCAGGCACCTAACAGATACTCATCTCTACCTTGTCACCCAGCCTACTGCATGTCCAGCTATGTGTGAGGTGCTGCTAATGTAAAAGAAATTAGCGGGATAGGATGTGGTCCCTGTCCCAGAGTATACTATCTTATAGTCTTGTGTAGCAGAGGGACGATGTCAACATAAAGTATAAGTGGGAAGATGGAAATTTTAAAATAGTACTATAAAAGTCCAGTGTAGGTATAATTAAAACAGCTGGAGGACAATAAGGGAACAAAAGAGGCTGTCCAGGAAAAACGAACATGAGCTGAAGCTGAGGCTTCCAGAGGTGCTTAACATGTGCCTGGTTCTGGCATGGCCCATTCTTCACCACTCACAATCCTCGCTGTGATCTTCCCTTTCTACAAATGTGGGATAAGGTACAGAAAGGTCAGTTCATGTCTAAAGAATATAGCCTTTCACTGCCTCATCGTACCTCTCAGGAGAGGCTTCATTACTAAGGATGATGTCTTCCAGCTTTATCAGGCAATAGAGACCTTCTCAGTGTAAGCAAAGGGGCGGAGCATGCAAATGAAGGTGGGTATTTGCCTGAAAGGGATTTGGGGTGAAATGTCTTAGAGACTTGAGAATGTCATGTTAAGAAACAGGAACTTTATCTTGAAGGTGATGCCCAGCCACTGATGGGTCAAAGTAGGAACTGTGATGGTCAGATTTGTGTTTTACATTCCACTGATAGCTCCTTGGAGGATTAATTTGAGGTAAGCAATAATACTGAATGGAGATTAATTGGGAGGTTATTTAAGGAGACAAAAGAACAAGGTCTCTACCCAGGACACAAAGTAGGAATGGAGAAGTGAGGGCAGATTACACACATATTTACATGATAAAAATGGCAGATGTTAGTGATTAATTGACTTTTTTAGGGTAAGAAGAGATGGAGAGAGGAGTCTGTGATAATGTCCAGAATTCTCTCATGGGCACCAGGTATAACTTGTTATCAGAGGACTGTGGGGGTAATGATCTCAGCTTCAGACAAATTATATTTGATGTACCTGTGGGCATTTAGGATCAACAAGTTGGTAGAAATATGAAGCTCTAGGGAAAAGTCAGAAAAAGTGACAGAAATTTGGGGATTATTAACTACAATGTAATGGCTAAATGCATGATATGGATGAGATTACTGGGAGGCAAATAAAAAATGGTGAGTCCATGATTCAAACTTGTAAGCCCTGAATGCATGTTGAGGATCATGGGGAGGAAAAGTATCCATGAAAGAGACAAGGTAGGAACAGCCAAAGATCTGGGAATAAGCCTAAGAAGCAAATGAAAAGAATAAAGGCATTAAATTCTTTAGCCAAGAGGACCAGGAAGGTAAGAGTCAGAAGATATCCTTGGGCTGTGGCAACACGGAGGTCATCATTAAGTATGGTCATGGAAGCTTTAATAAGCAGGGAGGGTGGGACATAGATAGAAGCCAAATTGCAGGAGGTGAGAGATAGAAAAATAGAGACAACCTATAGAAACAGTGTTTACAGGAAACTTGGCTGGGAGCTTGAGGAGATGAGGAGGAAGCAGATGATAGCCCCAAGGAGATACAGGTGGAAGAGTTTGTTTTTCAATAGAAGAAAGGCCTGGAATTTTGTATACACAGAGGAGCTTGTAAAGAGGGAGATGTCAGGAGCTTGAGACATGGGACTGATGATACATCAAATTCAAATCGGGAAGAAATAGTGATGGGATAGTGTAGAGGGAGGAAATGAATCAGTAGCCTAAGAAGAAGACTTCATCTTGAATAAGCAGGGAGACATGTAGCCCTTCGTGTTAGCTTTGAACTCTCCTCAATGTAGGAGGCAACCTTTGCTTCTGTCTGTGGTTGGGTTCACAGCAGACTCTGCCATTTATCTTGCTATCATCTTTCTAAATTACTTTCCATTTAAAAGAGCCACCAAAATAACCTCAGTAGTCTCTGAACTGGTCTCTGACTCTGACATCTGTTCCCTGAACCATGCTCAATTACCAAAATGAGCCAGAGTGATCCTGTTAAAATGCAAGGAGCCTGAGCGTCCCAGGAGAGCACACATCTTAACCTGTATTGTAGTCTGTGAGTTGTGGCCACTAATGTCTAGTTCTCTCTCTCTGCCTTATCCTTCCACATTGTCCTCCTTAACTCATTCCAGTGCAGGCACACTGGGGATCCTTGCCATTTCACTAACTCACTAACTGTTGCTGTGTCCAGACATTTAACTTGCTGTTCCCTGTGCCTGGAATTCTCTTCTCCTCAAGATCCATCACAATATCTTAACACCTTTGTTTTTACTCAAGTGTTCCCTTCTCAGGAAGGCTTTCCCTGCCCTGGTTATCTTAAAACTGGAACCCCTAAGACATTCCAGACTCACCTTCCCTGCTTTCCATTTCTTTTTAACTCTCAAGATTACCTGGTAACATATTTGACTTATTTTGTTGTCATATATTATCTTTCTCCCAACTAGAATGTCAGCTCCAAGGGAACAGAGGTTTTCTATGTTTTGTTTGCTTTTGTATCCACTGGTTATAGAACAGGGACAGACAATAGTACTTGATAAATAATGCGTAGTGAATGAACAAATGACACCCATGTTATACAATGGCTATGACTATACAAAGGATTAATATCTATAAAAAACCATTTTGAAAAGCAGTTAAATATTAGTTGCTTCATTCAGAAATTAGATTCCCTTTGGGTTTGCAATCCATTTGCCTTTAGATATTTCACTTGGTTTAAGTCACCTCAGCATGAATTATTAAAACAGAATTTTTTCTTAGAGATAGTATTTTAAAATACTTACATTAGAATTCTAAGAAAACACAAGAAGACGTTTGTTATTGCATCGATTTGGATACACCATGGATGACAACTCCCCTGCCCCACTTATTACTACAGTGCACACAGGAATTCTGTTCTAATAGACCATAGATAAGTGTTGGTTACAGCACCTTATACCATGATTATAATGGGCCCATTATCTGCTTCAGTGAAAAAATAATTTGGGTGGCACTTAATTATCTCACATATTTCTAAGTTATTTAAAACCCATGATATTTTCAAATAAAATCATGTTTACTGAGTGCAAACATATTGACAGGTATTTCCAACACAGTTGGGAATCTTTATTTTTTTGACTACTTCAAATAAAATAATTTTGCATGCTATAAATTGAATATAGCTTTACATTAAAATGAAAAAAAAAAACGCATTTCCACAATAGAGACTATCTACTTAAGCAGCGAAATCTACTTTGCAAATTATTCTTGCTACAAATCCAAGGAGATGTGAGGAAAATCACTTTTACTCTCGTAGAAATCTTTTGATTATTCATTTTAATTGAATGCATAAATCTAAAAGTACCAGGCACCATTGAAAAGAATGAAATATTTTAAAGAATGATGACTTACATTTAAAAACTTAATATTTTACATACAGATTATATTGCATAGTGATGCTAGCAAGGCAAAGAAATGTCCTAAGGAAAAGTACAATCTTAGATGGGAGGCAGATTCATGTTATAGCCATCTTCATGCGCCTATGGGGTCATCATTTATTCAGTTGATGGCCTGAGAGCAACAGGTTTATCTTACTATGAACAGTAACAATGATGTGTCTGTAAATCACATTACCTCGCCATTTTCTCTGTGAAAATGCTTTGTTTTATGTTCAGAATACCCTGTGCAATTTGTATTCTGTCAGGCTTAGTGAGACAGTTTACTAAGCACAAGTTGCTTGATGCTCTGGATGGATGTCAGCACAACTGGATTGAACACAGAAGCATCTTGTTTGCAGGAGATAAAGTATGGCTACTATAAAGCAAGGAGAGAGGAAAGGCTTGTTGGTGTTATTGCCCATATGGTTACAGCAATACTTTTCCTACCCCACATATAGTAGACGCTTAAGTGTGTAAATTCTTAGCTTATTAAGCATTTCAAAAGCCCATGAAAATTTCAATTTCCTGGACTATTTCTGCTTGTGTTGTAGGAATTTTGCACTTACTTTGACTATGCCAAATACCCAATTAACTTCTATTAAAGGAATGAATGAGCTCAAGCCAAAAGAATTTAAGTCAACAAGTATTTATTGGGTAGCCACTATATGCAAGGCACTTGAGGCACTTAGATGGTGTCATGGGCCTGAAGATTAAAATAAATCAAAAAATGAAAACAAAACTCAACACTTGGAGTGTCTCTCATTCTTTTGGGACAACCCTTGTAACAATTTTCAGAGTGTTAATAGGTAACTATTTTTTCATCATTGCTTTTGGCGCTAGGGATTGAACCCAGGGTCTCCCACAAGCAGCTAAGTATATGCTCTATCATTGAGCTACTCTCCCAGCCCCATTTTACAGAAACTATAATTCATCCATATGAACCTGCTTTACCATAATAATAATGCCATGAATTGCATATCCAAATGAATTAAGCTAATTCTATGCTTCATCCTTGAGTTCAGGTTAGGGTAGTGGTTTGGGGTGGGAAAAGGGACTCAACCAGAATGATTTCATTCCACAAATATTGGACATGATCATCACTGAATTAGTTGGTGTAATCATTGTGGTCTGGAAATGACTGGGTTAAGAACAGTGGACTAAGTTAGGAGTCCTGTGTTTGTGTATAGACACACTGCCATCACCCAGGTATGTGGCCTCAAGTAGTTTATTTCTCCAGGCTTCAGGTTGTTCCTCTGTGAAATGTGGGAATCAGACCAAATGAATGATCAGTTTTCTTAGAGACTAATGTCTTAACTTTCAAAAAGTTGATATTGGGATATTTTCACTTTCTTACTATGTCATTAGGAAACTAGGTGACCTCAGTAAGTCATAAATAGTGCCTGCACATATTTTCTACCTTGGTCACGTGGAGACACTATCCAATATCTCTTCCTACCATAAGAATCTATACATTTTGTTATCCAACTATAAAATTTAAACATATATTTTTCAATTTCACAAGTAAAATTAAAAGAAATGGAGGACATTTCACCATATCAATCTCAGTAACTACTTTTGTGATATAAGGAAAGGTGATCAAAGACCACTAGGTCCCATAGGGAGAAGAGAGTGTCATTTTATCTTTTAATATCTTAACTGACATCTAGAATCCAGGAAAAGAGTTTTTCAGCCTTTTAAGAATTATTTACTGAGTGCCTAAGAAGAACAGGGTCAGGTAAAAGAAGAGCAATAAGAAGCTTGTGTGGACAATCTCTGTTTTCTTCACCATATCTACCTCTGTGCTGAGCCTGGCATCTCAGTGCCTTGGCTCCTTTCTCTTCCCCAAAGCTAGTAGCATCACTGCCTTTCTTTAAAAAATTTCATTCTCTGCCAGAACAAATCCAAACTTCATTAGAAAGCTCATTGCCTTTCATGACATAATTCTACTGGCCTCTATTTAGCATGAAATTGCATCAAATTAGGACTCCAATCACCAAGACACACAATAGAAACACATGAAAACAGGAGCTTTTAAGGTGAAAAGTGTTACAAGTGTAAAAGATTTGATCTCATTTTTTAACGTGGTTGAAATAAGAGTGGCTTGTCCATGAATAAATAATAGACAAAACTTGTTGAATATTTAATAATTTCCTAAAACTAGTCTAAATACTTTGCACATAAAATGTCACATTTAAATTGTGGTATGACTATAAATTATATACTGGTGTTGTTATCATTTTGAAGAATTAGGAAACTGAGTCACAGAGATGTTAAACAATTTCTTTAGGGTTACTCAGTTAATCTTTGATAAAGCTAAGTTTCAAATCCCAGCAGTCTGATTTCATTATACTATTCACAAAAGCTCTCTCCATGATAAATCTATAATGGAAAACTGGCCTAACTTCTAGGAGAATTGCCAAGGTACATTGAGAAGAATAAGTCCCCTGGACCACATTAGTGTAAACCTTGAGAACATTATTGCCACGTATCAAGCTCTGAAGCTACAGAAATGCCATTTGAGAAGAAGAGTAATTATCAAATGCCTATATTACCTGTTTTTTTAAATTTTAAAAAATTGCAAACACCATCTATTATGAGCTATTATTCACAGTGAGTTGTGCTGGCTAAGGTAAAGACGTTTACCTTGATTGTATAAACAGGGTAACAAGAGACCTGCTTAATGAAGCTCATTATAAAACATGCACAATCTCTTTTTTCCCTCCCTTGAAAGTAAATTTAACATACTACCGATCAACTCAGATCTCCACAGGGCACTAAATAATTTAAGAAGTCTGTGAAAAAGTACTGTTCAGTGCAAAACAACTTTGCAAATAAAAATAGGCTGCCAATTCTTGATTACTCTGTAATGAAACTTCCCAAAAGTAGCACGAAGTGGATTACAATTAAATCCCTGCTCTCACATCCAAGACAATTTCTTCCTGCAATCAGTCAATACTAGAAGGACATCCTTCTAGTCTATACATAATGGTTTTCCTTATTATAGAGACCCAATTTTAGTGCCTGGTTCATTCACTGAGAACAATGTGAACAATTCATAGGTTTAAAAATAAGTGCCTGCTCTTATCATATTTAATGATAAGAGGTAAGAGAAGATGACACCATCATTTTGTAAAACAAAGTACATGGTGTGCTGGATGCAATACAGTACCTTCAGTAGTGTTAACCACTGGGATGAGACATTCAGGAAAAATCAACCCTAAGTACTCCATAGGCCCGGGCTTGGATTTATCTCAGTTGGTAGAGTACCGCTCTGAAGTCTCTGAGGTCCCAAGTTCGATTCCCAGCACCCCAGAAATGGGAGAAGGACCTGGCAACCCACTCCCAAGGCAATCCCAAAACAATCTGCCATTGAAAACCCTATGAGGGTCACTATGAGTCGGACACGACTCAATAGCACCTAACAACAACAACTCCATGGGCCCACAGAGTACAGAGAGGAGCTTGGATTCCTTCTTGTAGGAAGTAAATCTTTTAAAGAAGGGAAGCAATGCAATAGCTTTGATTGGGCAAGAGGAAGGCGCTAAGGCACAGGAATATCTGTTCCCCTTCTTTTATTTGGGGAAGGCAATTTTCTAACTCTGCTACTCTTAGTTTCTTCACAGCCTTTTATAAGCAATTCATAACATAAAAGTGAATGCAAGTCCCATTAAATCCTAGTAAAAACAAAAGCTAGAAGTCATAAAATAGAAATAGATGAGATTTTTAAACAGAAGACAAAAGGCCAGAGCCAATGAGCCAAAAGGTTACATTTTTTCTTTAAGATAAAAAAGGTTAAGACAAAAGGCTAAAACCCCTGAGATGAGACTTTTAAATAATCACGTCAATTTGATCAAGGGTCAAGCACAAAACACTTAAAAATGAAAGCTGAGCACCAAGAAAAGCAAGCAAAAACAAAAAACCCAAAAAACAAAAAACAAAAAAACGTATACTTATAAAATAGAAATGTAGAAATCTCAGAGTTTAGGGGGACAAAGAAGAAATAGAAGATGTGGGAGGAAGGAAAAATGAGAAGTAAACAAACAAGAAGAGGTGGGATTTTGGAGAACTTCAGTGCCATTAGAGTATCATGAGGCATGGGGGAGAGAGAGGTATCCCAACTTGCCTGCCATTATCCACAGTGTTGAACCCTATGCAGGGCCCAGACTGGGCCAGGGCTCCATAAGCAGTCAACTGCATGCACCTGGGAATCTTGAAGACCGCACAATTCCCTTCAGCTTGGCCCCAGAGTCTACCTAAGTCATCGCTGTGCCAATCTACCAGCCAACTTTACAGGCTGCAGGCTAGCCTCTGAGACTTCATGTCTCAGACCTAACCCTTATCGACTGTGTGACTTTGGGCAAGTTTCTCAACCTCCCTGAGTCCCAATATCCTTCTCAGTGTTGTAAAAACAATGAAAGTACTAATAACGACAGCAACATTAATAATAGCAATTCATCTCTGTCTCATGATTTCTACCCTTATCATTTTACTTGTAGAGATAGTCTCCATGGAACACTAAGCAATTTCCAGAAATGTGTCTCGTAATCCTCACACCCACCTATGGGAGCATTGCTCACCCCAGGGTTAATATCATCACCCAGGAGTCCCATGACTTTGGAGAATTTCCAGCCAGAAACTCATAGGCGAGTGCATTGCCTCTGTGCATGTAGTTCATCGCTGTGAGTCTCAAATTACAGTCCTCTTCTAAGACATGGTGGGCCTCTCAGAAGAAAGCAGAAGTTAAATAAAATGCGATGAATTTTCCTGGACGAAAGGGGGCTTGGATCTGCTATCTTAGCATTATGTAGACTCTTGAAACACTGACTTAATGGTACTCTCTGTTCAACCTTTCAGACTCGACAACGTACGCGCATTTTCTGTTCAATGCATTTGACACGGACCACAATGGAGCTGTGAGTTTTGAGGTAAGCCCTACGGGGGGCATGAGGGGGGTGGCGGAGGAAAAAGTTATATTGTTTCACTGAAGATATTCTGAAGGAGAGTTTAATGTTTTCATGGGAAAATTTTAGTTAGGCCATTGGATCACTTTTTTGTTTGTTTGTTTGTTTTGTTTTGTGCGGTACTGAGGGTTGAACCCAGGGCCTCGTGCTTGCATGCTCTGCAAGTGCTGGACCACTGAGCTGCACCCTCGGCCCGTTTTTTTTTTTTTACTTTTTGAGACAGGGTCTCCCTAAGTTACACAGACTGCCCCTGGTCTCAAACTTGTGATCCTCCTGCCTCACTGGGATTACAGGCGTGTGCCACCTTGCCGGGCTGCCATTTGATCACTTTTAAGAGCCCACCAATCCTTCCTGTCCTTCACTGAACAGCCAAGAAGCTGCTCTTATGTTTCAAACGCCATACAAATTACAACCCACTTTTACTTTATTTTTCTAGTATTTTATATTCCTTTGTATGTGGCTTTCCTCAACAGCATGAGAAAAATACTGGAAAGCAAATGATTTAGCTAACATTTCCTGGCTACCTACCATGGGTCAGTCACTGCTGTAGGCATTGGAAATACAAAGATTAACAAAGTCAAAATCCTAGTGCGGAAGGTGCAGTGAGTGGCAGAGACAGAAAAGACACTAAATAGAGAAACATGGTACGCCCACCAGCCTAACAAGTTTACAGGGTAATCTCTTTTTAAATTACAAATGAAATGATCTGTAGGGAAAGCATCCAGTGTTGTTCATGAGATGTGAACATCTAGCAAGACAAAATATGTCCTGTGTGTTCACATAGCATATTTATATATGTTGTTGTTGTTGTTGTTGTTAGGTGCCGTCGAGTTGGTATCCGACTCATAGCGACCCTCTGTACAACAGGGGAAACACTATTGTCAGTGCTTCTTTGCTGCTCATAGGGTTTTCAATGGCAGATTGATTTTTGGGAGGGGGTTGCCAGGTCCTTCTCCCAAGCCTACAGCTTCTGGTGTTCCCAGGCGGTCTCCCATCCAGGTACTAACCAGGCCCGACCCTGCTTAGCTTCCAAGATCTGACGGGATCAGATGCCACAGGGCTACAGCTGCAGATATTTATATATAGTGATGGATATCCACTATATAAAGACAATGAGTACCTAGCAGGTCACAGGGGGTGATATAGTTAAATATAAATGTTAGGAGAATAAAACAAATACATTTATCAGCTGTGGAGACCAGTGCTCTTTATTTTTTTATGGAAACTGTGACTAGAATGCATAACTCATTTATTTGTTTATGTTCTGAATGGCTGTACTTGGTCCAGGCAGTAGAATTACATGTTGTTTTACGTTGTAATTCCAGCTTCTCTCAGAGAGATAGATGATAGATAGCTACATAGGTAGATAGATGTTGTTATTGTTGTTATGTGCCATTAAGTCAGGTCTGACTCACAGCAACCTTATATACAACAGACAAAACACTACCCAACACTGTGAAATGCCCGGCACTATTGTCAGTGCTTCTCTGCTATTCATAGGGTTTTCAAAAGGTTTGCTGTTTTTTTGGAAGTGGACTGTCAGGTCCTTCTCCCAAGCCTACAGCACCTGGTATTCCCAGATGGTCTCTCATTCAGGTACTAACCAGCCCAACTCTGCTTTGCTTTTGAAATCTGATGGGATGGGTGGCACAGCTATAGGCAGATGGATAGAATGACAGATCAATATTTACATATAGTAGAAAAGAGGCAATTCAAGTGGTACATTTTGGGGGTAGGATGGAGGATGCAGCATACATATGAGCAGAAATTTCGATGAGGATCATGACAAAGGAAACCAGATCGTGGAATGGGATCAGCAAGGAGAATATACCAATAGCAGAAGGGGCCATAGCAGTGAAGCCTGCCCTGTGAAGCTGATGAACTAAGTCTGAAGGAAATAGCCAAAGCTGGTCAAGAGAATAAAGGCTAGAGATGGGAAGTAGTGGGGGAGGAGGCAGAGGTTGAGCAGAGAATATAAGCTCTGAGAATGAAGAGAAAGCATTTGTAGATCTACTAGAAGATTGAATACAAGTGCAGGAGCCAAGAGGCAGGGCTTGGCAGGAGGCAGGGGCCAGTTTCTGATGACTCTTAGGCAGGATGCCAACTGAGGAGGTTGGCTGTCTTGCAGGAGATGAAGGGCCCCTGAGGAAACTTCATCAGAGGTGTTCCTGTGTCTGAGCTATGTTCTTGGAAACAGGGAGCACAGTCAGCACCTATTTATTCCATGAGTCCGGACAGGAGCTGATGAAAGCCTGAACTGCAGCAAAGGCATTGGAGATGAGAGGGAGACAAATTCAAAAGGCATTATTAAGCATGACCTTGGTGGGATTATAGCAATCTGTCATGTTTAGGAGGAGACAAGTTAATTTGGGCATGGGCAGCTCTCTGGGTACAGTGTACATGGAGAAGGCAGGGTGGAGAAAGAAAAGTGGAGCCTCCGGAAATGTCATTCTGTCAGAGTGGCCCTAGGCAGAATTTTCAGATGTAGCAAAGGACTTCTTCTCAGGTACTCTGATCTCACACAGACCAAGTGCCATGGATATGAAGGATCTGGGCCAAGAAACCCAGAACATCACCTTTCATAACTTAACCAAGACATAGTACTAAGAAGAGAGGGTGGAAGCTGGCAGTGGCTGAGGATGTGTGGACTAAGACATCAGGACAGGGCTGGCGATTTTACCATGGACTTGGAAGCAGCACTTAGTAGGGGCAGAAGGGACAGAGCAAGGGTGACTGAGGGACCAGTCTCCTAGAATGTTTCTTCTGCTAGTAGCAGCTTAGATCACTTCAGAAGAAAACATTACGCACATGATTAATTCCAGCACAGTCTTAGTTGTTACTGTTAGGTGCCCTCCAGTTGAGTCTGACTCATAGCAGCCCTATGTACAACAGAATGAAACACTCCCCAACACTGTGCCATGTTTGGCACTATGTCAGTGTTTCTCAGCTATTCATAGCATTTTCAATGGCTCATTGTTTTGAGAGTGGGCTATGAGGTCCTTCTCCCATTTTTGTGGTGCTAGGGATCGAGCCCATGGCCTCAGAGCATGCAGAGCAAGCACTCTACCTATAATATGGAAGTCAAAGTTTCTAATAAAATTAATAAAAAAATTACAGCTAATTCCAGAAGATGACCAAAGCAAAAACTACTAATGATTTCATTACTAAAATAATTTATATATCAGTGATATACTATCAATTTCCCATAGCACCTTATATCCAATTTTATATATAAACTTACTGTGATGCTAATAATGTGGGATTGTGCATAACAATGGTTTTATAATACTTATGTAAAATACCAGTAATTAGGAAGAATGTTGATCATAATATGGGAAATTAGTTGTGATCATTATATATATGATATACATGTTTCCTTTTAAGGTAAACTAACAGCTAAATTAATAAATGTCAAATGAATCAGATCAAACTTAAAACTAGGCTGTTGCAGTTATTTTTATAAATGATGAGCTACCTGGAAAGTCTCTAGAAAACAGAAATGGTTAGAAAAGGAACATATTTTGAGTGGCAACAGCATCCTAGGAGACTTAGAGAAATCATCCTGATTGTAAGATTAAAGGAAACAGATGCTTTCCACTTAATTTGCTTAAATCCAAAGGATAGAATAAATAAGTCACGAGGGGCCCTGGTATCATGTATCATTAGATCTAACCTCCATTTTGTCACTAGTGGCTGTGAGACCCTGAGCTGAGTATTTAGACCTCTGGGCCTTAACATTCATATCTGTAAACCATTAGCAACCAAGGCAACTTCACTGGATAATATAATAATGAAAAACTAATAAAGTCAGTAAAGGGCTTAACCATGTGCTTAACACCAAGTACATGCTCCATATTTATTAGATGTGAACCACAACAATTATTGCTCAGAATATTTTCTAACAAAGGTAATTAATAATGACATTGGTCATATTACACAATAATCTTCTATCTTTGAACACATTCAAGTAAAGACTATTCTGTGAGGTTGTGAAAGGCAGTTTGCACTGCATGTCTTATGTTAAGTGCTTAAAATATGAGTAGCAATTATGATAGCTACCCAACAATACTACTGACTGTTTAGTGCTTATTATTTCCGGCATGTGTTCAGCTATTACTTGATACTAATTTATTTCTTCCTTTTAGGTACTGTTATTATCTCCTTTTTAGTAAATGAGAAAAGGGGATCAAAAAAAAAAAAGAAAACTGACACAATCTGCTATGGTCATTCAGCTAGAAAGTAACAGACCCAGGATTCCAATTAGGCTGTCTGGTCCCAGACAGTGGTGATATATAGAGAGACCCCCCCAATTCCATATATATGTCCCCTAATCTGAAATCCTCAGAGACAGCGAGTTTTGTCTTTCAGAGATTTCATAGTTCAGAAGTACAACAGAGATTATATATACATATATATTATATACATAGGATTAATGTGTCCGACAGAGTCTGTAGCATGTTATAATCAAATGTGTAATTTGTGTGGGCTGGGAATCAGCCATTGAAAACCTTACGAGGGTCGCTAAGAGTTGGACATGACAGCACCTAACAACAACAAAAACATTTGTGTAGGAAAAATATGATGAACACAGCAGTGACTCTACTACTTGGCAAGGTCCACATGCTTCTCTTATTTATCACATGCCTAGGCCACATTTTCAGCTCTCCTGCATTTAGGTAGATCATGACTGAGCTTCTATGAGTGGAATGTGGGTGGAAGTGACATTTCCTTCCTCTCTTCCCATTCATGGTGATTGTGAGATTACATAGTCCAAGGGACACTCCAACAAAGTAGAAGGATCCTGGATCCCTGAATAACCACATAGAGCCTCTTTTCATTTGTATTTCATAGAATGTGATAATTAAGATTATATTGTGCAATGCCACTGAGATTTGGGGGTGTTGATTCTGAGGTTGTTTGTTATTAGGTGTGGAGGAGTGTGATCTGAGCTGTTAATGTCCTCTGATTAATGCAATAGATAGATAGTAGACAGACAGACAGACAGACGGACAGACAGACAGACAGACAGATGGGAAGAATTTAAAATAGATTCATGTCAATTCAGTTCAGTCTTTGGCACCAAAATTCACCAAATTGATTTTTAGCACTAAAATTCAGCATCTCCAACTATCTTCCCAATTAATGGTTTTAAGTTCATAATGTTTTCTGTTTAATAAATTGTAGGTAAGAAATATCACTAGCTACATGTTAAAGATAAGGAACCCAAAACTTACAGAGGTTGATTTGTTCAAACAAAGTCCTTTAGGTAAGGAAGTAGGCACCAGGATTATATCCTAGCTCTACCAAAATCTCTAAAACCTATGGTCTTAATGAGGGGTCAGTAAAATTTTCTATAAGAGGCTACAGAGTGAATATTTTTGCCTTTGCAGATCATGTAGTAGTCCATTGCATGTACTTAATTTGGCTGTTGTAACACATAAGTAACCATAGATACTCCCTAAACATATGACCATGGCTGTTTTGATAAAACTTTATTCACATAAAAACAGGGGTTTGGCCACAGTTTCCTTCCCAGCATTACTCCTATCACTATAGACTGCCTTCTACTGAGAGAGACACTGAGTCACATGTTTGTCAGATGACATCCAAGATGGCATTCTATGATTTGATTACTGAATATTATCACCAGCTTTTTTATTTATTTATTTATTTTTTGGTGGTACTGGGGGTTGAACCCAGGGCCTGGTGCTTGCATGCTCTGCCAGTACTGGACCACTGAGCTGCACCCCCAGCCCATTTTTTCACTTTTTGAGACAGGGCCTCCCTAAGTTACGCAGACTGCCTCTGGTCTCAAACTTACGATCCTCCTGCCTCCATCTCCTGAGCCACTGGGATTACAGGCATGCGCCACCACACCCGGCTATTATCACCAGCTTTGACAATTATCATTTAGTAATCCATTTCATCCACAAAAATCATTGATTCCTGACATAATTGTGGGCTGTACATTGTCCACTTTCACAGTTACTTTCTGCCAAAGAACACTGTCAGGGTAATACACACTGCTGAGAATCTCCCAAATGGCAAGGTTACTTGTATTACTGAGGCTGAGTAAAAATGTTCTGTCCTTCAGAACAGTGCTGCATTCGGTACATCTGCTATGACAGGTAAGTGATGACTTGACAGCAAAGCTGCCCCAGTTCAGAGCTGCAAGGACATGCCATTCACAGACAGTCCAGTTCACACAGAGGAAAATATGAGTGGCATCGCCTGGACTTGTGCCTTGGGGACATTATCCACTCTAAACTAATAGCTTTGTCATTCACAGTGCTGATAAAAAAAATGTTTTCCTATACAAATGTCAGTTATTGTTATAGGAAAACTTTCTTTCTATGATGAGTCACTTTGTCAAATTAAACAGCTATTTTCTTTCGAATGTCAGGAGGAATTATTTTAGGCAATGTTTCCAGTTGTACACAATTTGATTTTATCAGATTAATCCTCAAGTTTTATCCTGCCTATTTTCCTCAACATACACACACACACACACACACACACACACACACACACACACACCCCATCTCCTTGTTTTGTGATCATTCTGGGAGGCTCTGTTTTCATAGCTTCAGAAGTCTTTTCATTTCATTCATTTATTTAACAAATCTCTATCAAGACGCATATGTGCCAAATACTTGTCAAAGTGCTGGAGACAAAGGAGTGAACAAAACATAAAAATGCCCGTCATGGTGGAGTTTATGTTGTTGTTGTTGTTGTTGTTGTTGTAAGGTGCCCTGGAGTCGTGTCTGACTCAGTGACCCTCATAAGCTTTTCAATGACTGTTTCAGGATTGCCTTGAGAGTGAGCTGCAACATCCTTCTCCCATTTTTGCGGTGCTGGGAATCGAACCAGGGATCTCAGAGACTGCGGAGTGGTGCTCTACCAACTGAGCTAAATCCCAGCCCCTGTGGAGTTTATAATTCTCCCATTTTCAACACTAATTTCTGTAGATTCCAGCTCTTCTCACCAAGATGGTTCCTTTATCTGGCCCCATCAATACAATTCTGTTTATTCCTAAAGACAATGGCCCTGCTGCATATATTCTAGTGCTGCTTGTCACTCAGGCCTGCTCCTTCCCTGTCATCTTGCCAGGAAGGGTCCAGCCTCCCCATCCCCAGATGCCCTTGCCTTCCACTTCCTGACACCTCCAACCACATGTCCTTTAAATCCCCTGTGCAGAGGTGCTCATGGTCAAGGAAGCCTGGGGAGACAGAAAATCATTCCAAGTCCAGAGAAATGCATACAAGAAATAGCTGTATCTGCTCCTATGGTCTGAATGCCAGTCTCCTCTGTTTTAAATTTGTGTCCAAATAAACTTTTAATTTTAGACCAGTTTTACAAAGGTAGTACAGAGTTTTACAGAGTAAGACCAGTTTTACAAAGATAGTACAAAGATAGTACAAAGATAGCACAGAGTTCCTGTGTATCTCACATCCAGTTTCCCCTATTATTCACACCCTAGGTTAGCAGGACACAATTGTTACTGTTAATGAACTAATACAGGCACATTATTATTAATGAATGTCCACACTTTGTTCAGATTTTCTTAGTGTTTGCTCACTGTCCTTTTTCTAACTCAGGATCCCAAAATGGTTACATTTAATTTAGTCATGTTGGTGGTGATAGTTTCTCAGACTTTCCCCACTTTAACAGCCTTGGCAATTTTGAGGAAGTATTGGTCGGATATTTTGCAGAATGTCCCTCAGTTGGGATGTGTCTGATGTTTTTCTCATGATTAAATTGGGGTTATGTGTTTTGGGAAGGAAGACCACAGAGGTACAGTGCCACTTTTATCACGTTATAGCAAGAGTACATACTATCAAAGTGATTCACCACTGGATGTTGACCTTGATCATCTGGCTAAAGTAATATTTGTCAAGTTTCCCACTGAAGTTTCTCTCCCTTTTTCCAAACCACACTCTTTGGAAACCATTATGCATAGCCCACACTTAAGGACTAGAGAATTATACTTTCTTTCCTCAATAGCGGAGAATCTAAGCCATTTGGAATTCTCCTGCATGGAAGATTTTTCCGTTTTCCTCCATTTATTAGTTTATTCAATCACTTATTTATATCAGTATGAGAGCATGGATTTGACCTGTAACATAGTGTGACCCTATTTATCCTGTGGCTCACATTGTTCCAGTTTGGATATTGAAGACTATTTCTTTTGGCTTCTGTGTCCCTTTGACATATATCCATCAAGGCTGTTATTAATATGGATCTATAGTTTAGAAAAGTACTTAGCACATAGAAAATGCTCAATTCTTGTCACTGAGTAAAGCTGGGGACCCTGGTTAGCATGTGGTTAGTTTCTAAGGTTTGAAATCAGCTTTTCTCTCTCTTAACCCATTGTAGTGTTCCTGGACATGTAACTGTTGGGGTTCTTTTTAAACTGATCTTATCTTCCTATGGCTTTCATATCTGCACATATATTCACACACTGACTCAGTTTCTCTTTTTAGAAGTTAAGGCCATTTACTAATTTATTTAAGCAGTAATTTCATGGCAATAATTATGAATTCCTGCCACATCTAAATGTTCTACGAATGTTATCAATAATTGAATTGCAATCACTGTACTTCAAATCACCCCACAGTTATGTCCAAAAGAGGCAGAAAAAGAGATACAGTGTGTTTATATCAGGCTATTCTACATGACTACAACCCATTGCCCCAGTTCTAGCTAGAATGAGAGGCTGGGCTTTGAGTCAAAGGTCTGGGTTCAGTTTCCAGCTGCTCCCTGGCTTTGCAGCTTGGCTTAGTCACGCATTTTCTTTCAGCATCCATCTATAAAATAAAGAGGACAGTACACATTCCCTGTGGGTATGTGAGGCAGCTGACACAAACTAATGCACTGCCACAATAACCCCAACTAATGCACTGCCACAATAACCCCAAGTATCAACAAACTGCAGTCATTACTACTATTAAATTTCTGCATCCCAAGACCTCTTACCCACTAATTCCATTCTTTCCCAAGAAATTAAGTCGAAATGATAGGATACAGAGAGAAGTGGTTACTACAGCATCATTTATGGTAAATCAATTTTATATTAATTTAAATATTCAATGATAAGAAGTAATGGTGAAATAAATTATGATATATCCATATCCCCAAGCAATGTTACAAATGTCAAATTGCAGCTATTTAGTAGTTACTGAAATTAGAGATTAGTGACTGTAGTATTTAAAAAAAGAATAATGAGAGAGAAATGGAAAGAGAATATCAAAGTAATAACTTTAGTTTCTGGTGTGTGTGTGTGTGTGTGTGTGTGTGTGTGTGTGTGTGCTGGGTTGTCATTTAAAATATAATTCTCACTGCAGTTTGTGGTTCAAAATGTTCTAAAGTCATGTAATTGTATTAGTACATTAAGGCTTATGAAATTATTCCTTTTGGCAAACATGTTCAAGTATGAGCAATTTCATATGGTTCATAATGAATTTTCAGTGACATGGGAAAGTGCTTGCAGTTTTAAGTGAAATATACCAAATAATGTTGGTGATGGTGTTAGATGCCCTTGAGTCCTGTCGGAATCATAGCGACCCTCATAGGGTTTTCAATGGCTGATTGTCTGGAGATTGTTTTGGGAGTGAGCTGCCAGGTCCTGCTCCCATTTTAGCAGTGTTTGGGATAGAACCCAGGGCCTCAGAAAGCACAGAGCGGCACTCTACCAACTGAGCTAAACCTTAGCCCCATGCCAAAAAATGTATTATATATTTTAATTTTACATATACATAAATATTTACAATGTTACATATATTATTTATATAATTTTATACTTAGTATACATATATACTCAGGTATACATGAAAAATATAGAATGGAAATGTTCAATGGGAGTAGATGTTAGGATTATGTGATTATAGTATCCCTCAGTATCATTTTTGTTTGTACATTATTATTTTTATATTTATTATATGTTTATGAACATTACTTTAAAAGTCATCAATTGTTAAAGGCCACTAGTACAATTAAATCAAAGAACTCCTTTCTAATTTAATTTAATGAGAGTATAATCACCATTAAAGACACTAAATTACCTCAACATTACCGTGTTTCAATCAGTATAAGTAAATTAACTTTCCTATATGAAAAAGTCAAGCCAGAAATCTTGAAAATATATTTTTGTTATTTTTTAGGCATGTAGATATCTCTTTTAATTCCAGGCAAAGGCAAACTTTAGATCACTCCTGAAATTGTGTCTTTCAAATATTTTAAACAGTAACTCAACCACTGTGGAAATTTGACCTATTCAGAGAGGTCATGCTAGAGAATATAATCAACCTGAACTTTTTTTTATAAAACTATGTAAGCAAGTATAAAATAAGGAGTATATTAAATACATGAATGACGTTTTGTCCTGAATCTGTCATTATCTAGCCAGTTAACACTCTTAACCTTTGTAGAGTCACTTAATGTTTACCCATCTGGACTTTGTTACAACTACCCCCTAATGCATCATTCCCAGTCATGGTGGTCTCTGATTGGCAGGTGGGGAGACAGGAAGACTAATGCTCCTGGCAGAGTGACTGACCCCCACTGAGACATGCAGTAAAGGCTTGGCAAATGAATAAAGGTTATTGCTGCACAAAACTAGGTTGTTATAAAACCAAACCTTTATAGCTTTTTCCTTCTTTTGTTTTGAAAATAAGAGAATGGAAACCAGAATTGAGTACAGATTCACCCATATCATTTGAAACAATCCCCAAATAATCAGCCATCGAAAACCCAATGAAAATCACTATGAGTCAGACCTGATTTGATGGCACCAAACAACAACTCTTTGAGAGGATTGTTGTTGTTGTTGTTGTTGTTGTTTTGCCTCACCACTTCCGGCTTGAGAGATTTCAGTCACCCTTCAGAAAAGCATAGGGAAAAAAATCCTGTAAGCCACACTGAATTTCCCAGTTTTGCTTTGCACAAAACAGCCATTTTTCTTTTGAAAGAATTTGAAAGATTTATTGAAATCTTGCAAAATAAAGAGAATGGGGCTCAAAGATCATGGCATCTTTCAAGGTAAGTAGTTTTAGGGGACTGTTTCGTTCTATTGTATGTAGGGTCTCTATGACACAACATGACAACAACAACATCAGGATGCACAGCACTTAAGAGGAAGGTGTGAATTAGGTGCCAGAATGGGACCAAGCTTACTTTTGTTCACTAATATGAAATCCCACGCTAACTGACATAAAGTATGTGAGGTCTTTATTGGCTCACAGAAATGAAAAGGCCAGGGGTAGGGCTGGCTGCATCCTAAGGGGTGGGCCTCCAGATGATTGCAAGAAGCCATGAGCAGCTCCTGAGCTCTGTGACTGACCGTTCCTGTCATGCAGAGGAGAAAGAATATCTGTGTCCTAGCATGCCTAGCAAGGGTCCTAGAGCCTGAGACTCAACTCTCAGACAAGGTTCAGTCACACACCAACGGCAGATCTAATCGACTTGGCCAACGAGAGTAAGCGTACTTCCTGACTCTGCCCAGGTCATGCTCCATCTCGAGAGCCAGTGATGTCGTGGGCCTCCACAGAGCTGCACAGAACACCCAGTGGGAAGGAGAGGCCTGCAAAGGAGGCGAACGACACAAACCCACTCTTGAATGTAAAGGATTATGTTTAATTCTTTCATTGTTCCTCTGCTGTTTTGTTTGGTGGTGAGGCCAATACAGCGATGAGTACTGTAGGCCAATAGGACTCAGATGCGTTCACTGAACCAGCAGTATAGGTATTTGCTTGGAACTTGTGTAACATGAAAATTCTGGGACTCCACACCCAGCCTAATAGAAACTCTGGGTGTGGGAGGCCAGCCATTTGTGTAGTAGCAAACCCTCAGTGATTCTGCAGCATGCTAAATTGGGAAAGCCAATACTACTTGGTGAAGAATCCTCTAAGGGTTACACTGATAACTGTAAACCTTATCTAGCATTTCAAAACCATGTAGCAATAGTCCTCTAGTAAGACTAGCTTCCTGTGCTTGGCAATGACTATTTTACTTCTTGAAGAGGCGAAGCATATAGTTGTGCAGGTTGTATACTGCACAACTCCCAGGAGTGTTGTTGGTTTTTAATTACAAGGTATTGTGTATTACATTTCCAGGAGATGGAAGGAAAATATTTTGAGGAAGATCTTCCTTTCTCTAATTTGCCTAAGTCACCTTTTTATCTAGTAGCAGAACTACTCTCTCCTCAAATCTCTGATTCTTACCCTTTGGTCATGCTCTCCATTCCCAAGCCCCTGAAGCCCACTGAAGTTATCAGATGGAAACCTTCTCCTCTTCTCACATCTAAACTAGCCACTGGCATCTGCACCATATTCTCCTACCTCCGGTATCTCTTCCCTTAACATCCCAGACCAGTTACATGCATTCTGGATCCTTCTCATCTTCTCAGGAGTATTGATCCTTTTCTGACTCTGATTCATTTTAGTTCTTCCCTCCAGGAGTAAACTCTGTGGCCTTCCTTTGAATCACTGTTTTTCTCTCACCCTACAAACCTTGCTGAAAGACACAGGAAGTAGAGTGTGTATGCTTATCCAGTTCTACAGCATCATTTCTTGAAGATGCAATTCTTTCCCTAGTGAATAGACTTGGAAGCACTGTCAAAATAAATTGGCCACATATTTGAGGTTATAACTGGACTTTCAGTTCTCTTCCACTGTCATATAGGTCTATATGCCAATAACATACTGTTTTGATTAGTGTAACTTTGCAGTAAGTTTCAAAATTGGGAACTTTGAGGCATGTTTGTTTTTCTTTCTTAATTTTATTTTGGCAACTTGGGGTCCCTTGAGATTTCGTATGTATTTGACCGCCAGTTTTTTCATTTCTGCAAATAAAGTTCAGTCAGTGGCCATTCCTGATAAATTGGGTTAAGAAAGTGGAAGTAGTTATATATTTCTTTAGCATTATAAAAGACAGCATCATGCTTAAAGGAGACACACTAGAAATACTCTCATTGCATTCAGGACAAAATAAAGCTATCTATTGTCATTATCTTTAGGTGATATTCTTGCAGGTCTATTAGATCACATAATTAGAAAAAAACATAATCAACATATAAAAATTAGAAGACATACAATTAACCTCATTCACATTTAGTAGGATCAAACACAAAAAGCCCAGAAGAAAAACTAACACACAGTAACAGTAAATTGATAGGGCATGAAATTATTATACAGAAATCAGCTTTCATATATACAAACAAAACTAATATAGGATATATGAGAAAATATCTTATTCACAATGGCAACAGAAAGGTTTAAATACATTGAAATAAATGAGAAAAACCGTAAAAGAACAATTTGGGTAACTAAACTACAACACTTTCATATATGCACTGATGAAAAAGACCAGAATTATTTCCAAGATTTATGGATAACTGACAAATAATTAAGTACAGAACAGTATGTTAAGCTATCATTCATATAAAGGGAAGAGGACTACATATAAATAAATATATATTGTGCTTGTATATGCACAAAAAATTCTTAGAATAGAAGCAATTAACAGCAGTTTTCTATGGAAAAGAAATGGGGGGGGGGGCTGGAACATGGAATGAGATCCCTCTGGAATGGGAGGCATTTCTATCACATAATATTTCTTATATAATATTTAATTTGTGAACTATAGGAATATTACCTATAAAAATGAATAAATAAAGAGTGAATGCATATTTTTAAGAAACTGGGATAAGAATACAATGATGGAATATAAAAAGAGGGGAGAATATGAGTTCACCAAAATGCAGCTTTTGAATTTCCTTTCTGCTCTTTCATTCCTCCCTAAGCATAGTCAATTCTGAATTTGACACATTGCAATGTTGACCTGAGGTTACATAACAACAAATATATATGAATTTGTTCAGGTTGATCTGAGCCCTCTGCAGAATAATCAAACCAGTTTAAACATGGGTGTTACATGAGATACTAAATATTTTTATGAAGTAGATATGATTACTGCCATTTTACACATATGAAATTAGAGACAAAAGGATGTTAAGTTGCCCAAAGATACAACACTGTCAAGAGCCACAGCTGAAATGTGAATCCTGGCAGTCCGGTTCCCAACACAGTCCACATGTAAATTATACCACCGTCCACATGTAAATTATAACTTGATTTCTTTACCACCGTCCACATGTAAATTATAACTTGATTTCTTACAGACTACAATTGGTCTGTCTCTTACAGCCAGCCAGCAATTCTTGTTAATAGATATTTTTCATGAGAAATGTGTTTTACATACATGCTTGTAGTTTAAATAAACATACTATTTGATTCTTTTCAGTAAATTGTGTGCCTTTGTGGTGTAAAGCCAATACCACGTATACGCAAGTATCCTGCTATTTGGGTACCTGTAATGATACCATTTAGTACTATGGTTGATTTAACTCACAGTTTCCAATTTGAAGATGGGAAGTTAAGGGCAGAGCATGGTTTATGCCCACAAAGAACTCTGAAAAACATTACCAAAAATACATTGCAATTTTGCTAAATAATTTGTTCAAAATCCAGGGGTGGTTACTTTTGTTTCAATTATTTGAGAGATAACTTCATCAGAATTCTAAATTGTCTGTTTGTTTCTGTTTAGGATTTCATCAAAGGTCTTTCCATTTTGCTCCGGGGGACAGTACAAGAAAAACTCAACTGGGCATTTAATTTGTATGACATAAATAAAGACGGCTACATCACTAAAGAAGTAAGAGATGCCTCAGCAACACAGCTAACCTCTGGACCATTTTACTTTTTAACTTCAAAATATTCAACAATTGCAATTATTAATTTGAAAATCATTTAGGAAACCCGAAACATTTATGTGGTGGTGGTGGGAGGACATATTCTAATACAAATTTAGAATGGGTAACACTGCATTGTGGTGACTCTCCAAAGAAAACACGTAACACATTAAGATTATACCCATTTCCTATTGGCATTTCATAAATACTGGGAATGGAATGAAGACTGTGGTTGGAATCAGATGGGAAGAAAGTATATCCAAACCATGTTAGGATATTTGGCCTGAAAAGTTTCTCCCCCATTTAATATGATCCATATGGAAGCACCCAACTTTCCAATCATATGGATTATGCTGAGTTATGTTTTATGGGAATGACCTGATGTAACAGTAGTTCTTCAAACACACTTCCAGGCAGGCTGTTCATAGGAGATGACTCAGACAGGATTAAGATGCTTGGCTCACATGGTTTATTAAACCAATTTAAAACACAGGAAAGGAAAGGGAGGAGGTAAGCTAATCACACACAGGATAGGGTGCAAATGGGGTTAAAGAAGCATACTACGCAAACCCTGGCATACTCAATTTTCATATGGCCTTTCTTTCTGCCTCAATAGCTTCCCCAGAGTGGTTTTAAGAAGGGCCCCACAAAGTGCCCAGGACCAATGTCATGAACCTGCTATTAGGAAGACAAGAAGAAGGGTGTCTGACCACAGCTGTAGCTTGATCCTAGTCATGGGTTTGTTTCTCAGGCAGAAAGTGCACAGGGTCAAAATAGGTGTCACCGATGGGGGCTGAATTAAGACTTTTTATATATTAAGTGTTCATATACACAGAGCACATCCCAAATAGTGTTTCATAGGTACCTCATGAAAATTATCTCTTAATCCTTCATTTCTTTTTCTATTCCTTTCTGTGTTTAACACTTTTCATGGCTTCTGACTCAACCTAACGAACTTCTGTGTTCTATACATCTTTAAAGCCAAGTAGTGAGGAGTATGGCTATAATCCCAGTGATTTGGAGGCAGAGACAGGAGGATTGCAAGTTTGAGCCTGAAGGCAGCCTGTACAACCTAACAAGACCCTGTCTGAAAATAAAAAATAGAATGGGGTGGGGTATGTGGCTCAGTGGCATAGCACTTGCCTACCATGCAGAAAAAGGCCCTGAGTTCAACTCCGTTACTGAAAAAAACAAGTCTTTACACATTTCACCTATTACAGCACACCTATAATCCCAGCAACTCAGGAGGTGAAGGTAGGAGGATAGCAAGTTCTTGGCCAGAGGCAACCTGCCAACTTAGGAAGACCCTGACTTAAAGAAAATGAAAAAATAAGAGGCTGGGATTGCAGCCCCGTGGTCAAATACTTTCAAAATATGGGTGGGGCCATGTATTCAACCCCTACATACTACAAACAAATAAAAGTTTCAGCGATTCTGTAAACTACATGCTACTTTATCAATATAACATATATTAGATCTGTATTGTCTACCTAATCCAGAAACTTTGTGTGAGATAATACATCTGGCCGAGTATGGTGGCACACATCTGTAATTCCAGTCCTTGGGAGGCAGAGGCAGCAGGAGTGCCACCAAGTTAGACAACAGCGTGGTCTACGTAGTGAATTCCAGGCCAGGCAGCGGTACATAGTAAGACCTTGTCTCAGGAAACCAAAAGAAAAAATCCTAAACCACAATAAATTTGACTCTTAATTAGGTATTATTTTTACTCTCACAAGATTGAAAATGACAAAGCAAAAACTAGATTTTACTTCAAAAGGTAATCAATTTTTACTACCATTCATGTGACTTCTTCAGTCAAGCAGTTAATTAGCTGTAATAATAAATTAGCAATTCATTTTAGTTCTAAATGCAATGTATTATTTCATTTTCAATGAACAGAAATTGAACATAAATATGTATTAATAAAACACAGTCTGTAAAGTCTGTGGAAATCAAAACATTTAAAAAAAAAACATTGCTTTCCTGATCATTTTAGATACATGGGAATTTATTTCACTTTGAAAGTAAAGTCAGAATTCTTACATTTAGATTCTACGGCTTTTAAGGCAAAAAGCTGTAGGCTTTACCTTTGGGGCAATCGAAAGACAGCTGACAAAGACTCAAAGAAAATTTTTAAAATAATAAAATTACAACTGAGCAGGAAAAACTCTCTATCGCAGCTGCTTAGATTGGTTTCTTCATATTTGTGTCCAGATTCATGTGAGTACCTTGCCTTTCCAGGAAATGCTTGATATAATGAAAGCAATATATGATATGATGGGTAAATGCACATACCCTGTCCTCAAAGAAGATGCTCCCAGACAACACGTGGAGACATTTTTCCAGGTAGGAATGAAAACAGAAGTCAGGGAGAAAGGGGAGGAAATTATGAGCAAATTTCCTGATGTTTGAAAAGCACCATAATGATTCAAAAGAATGCAGAATATTTTTAATGAAAAGGACAATACAAAATACCATATTACTGACAATTTTTTGGTTTTGAATTTATTATTTGAATTTATTATAACACTGACAATTATACTGAGTATTCACTGTATCTGAGAACACTAACCAAGTCTGTTTTACAAGTTATTGTTTTATAACACTGACAATTATACTTACGGAGTATTCACTATATCTGAGAACACTAACCAAGTCTGTTTCACAAGTTATTGTTTCCAGTTCTCACAAGAACCCTGTGAGGTTATAAATTCTCATTAGCCAGATTTTGCAGATGAGGAAAGCCAAGGCCCTAAAAGTTTCAGCAAATTACTTGAGCTCTGTCATGGAGGACTTTTACCTAGGGCAGAGTGACTCCAGATCTTCACATTATACTGAAAAGGGCACATCCTGGATTTGCCTATGATTCTAAGAAATCACTCATTCCTGCTAGGATGTAGTTCTTCCACATAACACAGGCATTGGGATTTTTATCAGCTTCAGCTATGTTCAGGTGAGGGCATGAAAAGGTAAATCTCAATAACATGCTTTGTTCTCTTCCCCAACAGAAAATGGACAAAAATAAAGATGGGGTTGTTACCATCGATGAGTTCATTGAAAGTTGCCAAAAAGTAAGTAATGAGAGGAAAAGAACTGTCCATTTTGTTTTCATAACAGCAACAGGGAGTAAAGCCAGTTAGCCACCATGAACAGAACAAAATATAAAGATTGAATGCCTAAGCTTAGCGTTTCTGTAACAGGTAAGACGGGCCTACCACTCTGAAAACAAACCCTAGTGCATTCATTCAATCAGTCTTACAGAGTGCTTACTTGGAGGAAGGCTGTGTAAGAAGCCCTGACAATCACACGTGTACTGAGTGAGATATTGTTCCCCAAATTCTTTAGAGAATATTCATAAACAAAGTGGGAGATCCGCTCTTTGCTCAGACTTGACATATAATATCCTATCACCATAAAATTCTATCGCCATAGAATCAGAATTTCAGTACAGCAAAGTATGCATTATAGGTCAAGCTCATATCAAATTTTCAAGAAAAATAGCAAAGTGCTTTGTTGTACATGGACAAGAAATGGCTTTGTGGCTAGACTCCATAAAGATCTTCAGTCATAGAAGAATAAACAGAGGGAAAATCTCAGAAGAGAAATGTGAGTAGTATTTGTCATCTAGGAAGTCAATGTTAGCTTCCCCAGAATTATTTGACTTGATGTGTGGGTAGAATCATAATTAAGAATTTTTAAAACAATCACAGAGACAAGTTTGTTGGTGCTTCAGGTATTTGCTGTTTTTCAATTGTTCATCTTTACCTTTCCTGATGCTTGTTTTTCAACTCGTATTTTGAAGTAGAGAATTAACTTGATGACATCAATTTACTTAATGGTATCATTACTTGGTTTCATGCAGTAGCAGCCATAACTGGTTCAGCCATTTACTTCTACAAATATATCAGTAAGAGCATTCACATACAATGGATAAATGCTCCTAAAATGCCCAGTCTGTCCCAGTAGCTCATTTCCAAGCAATACACTAATGTGAACGCCACCACTGTGCAATTGTTTCTCATAACCAATCCTTTCTCTGGCCTTGATAGAACATTCATTTTCAGAAACTCCTAAAGACTTCGTGAACTTAGTTATAACTCAGAGACATAGAAAGAGAGGTGTCATTCTTGCAAACATTCATAATTCCTTGCCCTGCCTAAGTCTCTGTGATTTGACCTGTTGCTGTCACAGAGAAATGAAAATCACAAAGTCTGTAAAAAGTTTGTCAAAACAAGTACGTATTTCAGTTAGACTGTAATTATTAGAACTTAATGTTCCCAGCTGTGAACCCTGCTTGTTAAAATTATCTCACTATAAAAGCAGGAGTCCTTCTCACATTCCTGCTTCCCTGGCTGCTTGTCTCACCCACTGGGTCAGTAACTCCTTCCTGACTGAACTTTGCCTCCCTGTAACCATGACGACTATTCTTGGTCCTCATTAAAATGTTACTTACCCCACCTACAGATGGTCATGTAGACCCTGCCCATGTGATTAATTCAAATAAGGTATAATTTCCTCTATCCTGCAGTAAACTATATAACATCAGGAGAACAAAGGCTCAGGGTCAGCCAGATCATGAGAGGACATGTTTTCCTCAGGCTGATCTATTAGCTAATAAATAAACTTTTTTATGTTACCCAAGTTTCTTTGTCTCTCAAGGTAGTTTTGGTTTTCCCTGCCACAACATTGCTACCTAGAATGCCAACATTTTCATTGGCTCACTTTGGCCCTTTGAGCCTCTCTTGCTTCCACTCTGGCACTCCGATTTGAGAAGTACCCTTCCCTAACACCAAGTGAGATTTAAACAATGTTTAAAACCAACTAGACTCAAGAAAACATAAAAAGGGTCCTTCACAGTACTCTATGTGGAAAAAGGATAAAATGGCATTTACATTTGCAAACAGTGTTGGGAGCTTTGCCCTAGGCAGTGGGTGGGAAGAAATGATACTCAGTGATGCAATAGTATGCTTTCCATTGCATAGATGCTGAATTTCAATCCTTCTGTTTCTCCTTCACAGGATGAAAATATAATGCGCTCCATGCAGCTCTTCGAAAATGTGATTTAACTTGTCAAATAACCCTCTATCAAACAAATGTGAACTACTTCACCACACTTACAGTTGGAGCTATCACTTCTAGCATAGATTGCTCAGCTTTACACTGAGGCATATTATGCAAACAAGCTTTGTTTTAATATAAAACAATCCCCCAAAGATTTGAGTTCTCCAGTTAAAAATCTGCATCCTTTTCATAATGCCACTGAGTTCAAGAGATGTTCTAACTCATTTCATACTCTGTGAATATTCAAAATTAATAGAATCTGGCATATAGTTTTGATTCTTTAGCCATGAGATTAATGAGGCTTTCACAATTCAGTGATTTTAAAATATCAGTGTTTTTTGCTACTCATTTGTATGTATTCAGTCCTAGGATTTTAAATGGTTTTCTAAAATATTTACATCTGCATTTAATTTCCAGGAACTAAATTTCCATTCAATTTCATTTTTATGACACCAACAAAACAAGATTATTACAATTAAAAAACCAAAAACACAGTCCCAATTTCTATGGATTCCCCACTTTCTGTTAAAGACATTAACTTATCTGGCATTTTTTTATAGCATTTAACAAATTAGTTTATTACTAGATATCAGCATAAGCCTAACAAAACTTATTTTAATAAGCATTTCTTAATTTTCCATAATACATATTCTAGCCAAGGCTTACATATTACATGCATTTTTGGATTTGTTCAGTTTTGGAGGTCGACTGTTTTCTAATGTGTCATCAAGTGGGAGTTCAAGAAGGTGTAAAACAAAGCAAGGACATTTACAGACATACGCAAAGGGTCAGGCTATCTGTCCTGCAGTACATAGTAATGCTTAAAAACAACCCTTAAAAAGCACTAACGGCCAATTCCATCCCTTTTCCCCTGACTTCTTCACAGCATGTTTATATTATAAGCCATTCAAGGACAAAGAAACCTTGACTACCCCAAAGTCTACTAAGAATAAACCGCAAGCAGAATTCACTTTGAAAGCACCTGTGCTTCTATTCTATTGAGAACTACTACCAGGAGTTCACAGAAAATGAATATAAACACTGAACAGCTCATCTGGATTGCATTATGATTTTAGCTCATCATGAAATGCCAAGAATTCAGATTTCATGATTTTAAGGCAAAATTATAAACGTGCCACAACAGTACTATAGTTACACACATCTTTCCTGTTTTGTAGAAATATCACAAAGACCAAGAGGCTACAGGAGGAGGGAATTTGCAACTGTCTTTGAAATAATAAATCAGGTATCTATTCTGGTGTAGAGATAGGATGTTGAAAGCTGCCCTGCTATCACCAGTGTAGAAATTACAAGTAGTACAATACATGTACACTGAAACTTGCCATCGCGTGTTTGTGTAAACTCAATGTGCACATTTTGTATTTCAAAAAGGAAAAATAAAAGCGAAATAAAGTGTTTATAACTCTATGTTATAGGTCTTTATTCTAACAGATTTTGTAATTACTATATTAAAATTACCTTTGTTCTTATGGAATTTCCTAGATTGCAGATATCTTTGGGTTGCGTTGAACACAAAGCAGAAAAACCAAAGCAAGGACGGTGAGCAAGCAGCTGTCATAGACGGCAGGCTCTGAGGCAGTGACGAGGGGCTAGAGACCTGAGGAAAGAGTGTCAGGCAGAGGAACCAGGAAGCAAAACTCTGCAGGATGTAGAGCATTTCTGCATTACAATTCCTCAGAAATTACTTGTATTCTTTCCACATATAGCTGTGAAACTATCTAAATTGCAAAGAGGTCATTCTAGGTGTTTAAGGGACAGAACAAGGACAGGACATTCTCCAGAGCTTCTGGGATATAAGATTGCTGCTACTACCTAACAGAGTGATTTCTTTTCAAAGTATTACTTTGTTCTGGACCTAATGAGGCGATTCAAGTCTCTGTAGACTCTTCTTGAGAGTAAGATAGAAGGTCTTATTCTTGTTTTCTATTTCTCTTCTTCTAATCATGCCTTGTCGCAGAATGAGCTACAGTCAGTTTCAGCTACGTCAAAAATTCTGAATTATACAAAGTATGATTTAAAAACTTTGAAAGACCAAAAAATTGTTAGGCATGAACAAGCACGACAGAATCACTGAATTCATATAGCAGTCTGAAGATTTTAATTTCTGAATATCGGTTATATGTACTTTGGTATTTTCAGGCTATAAAATGCAAAAATATTTACTTATAAATTTGTAATTAACACCTAAAATTTAGGTAGTTTTACCAAGTTGTAATAAACAACATACTCAGAACTTGTAGATTAAAACCAAACTTATTAAACTACAATACCTTGGAAAGAAATTTTTCCAAGCACTCTACATATGTGTGTGTGTGTGTGTGTGTGTGTGTGTGTGTGTATATGCATGTATGTATATATATGTATGTATATATATATATGTATGTATATATATACATGCATATACATACACATACACACACACACAAACTAATAGTGAATACACAATTGTCTATCCACTATCTTAAAGTTCCTGCAGCCTTGATAAATATAAAATCCAAAATACAAAAAAAAGCTATAAAAATAAAAAGCTACAAAATGATTGGCAAAGGGGCATAATAAATAAAAATACATTAGAAAATAAATACAAACACAAATGATCTCGTAAATTCAATAATGGCTTACAAAATTGTACTATTACAGAAGTAGTTTTACTAGCTTCCATTATTATGTATCCAGTTTTGTTGATGAAAAACTTGTCCTGTGATCAGCTTGACTGCGTACACATACTCCTTTTAACCTAGTGAATAATTAATGGTGGCTGTAATTTACAAAAGAGTAAACTGAAATGAATAGAGGTCCTGTGGGCACCGTGGTCAGTGTTTGACATCTGTGGGCAGAAGTAAGATGACGTTTGTTGGCTCCCTTACTCAACAGCATATAGAGCAGTACGTAGGAATTTTGGATTTGATGATTATAAGACTTCCCTGTCAACAGAGAAAAATTGAGTATTAGTAGCACGCACAGCTACCCTAATAGAGATTTAAATTTGCAAGTATGCCTAAGTAGTATCTAAAACTCAAAACACATAAAAAGGGGTAAGAGCTAGGTGCTATGGCACATGCCTGTAATCCTAGTGATTTGGGAGGCTGAGGCAGGAGGATGGAGAGTTCAAGGCCAAAAGCAGCCTTTACAACTTAGCAAGACCCTGTCTGAAAATAAAAAATAACTAAGGGGCTGGGGGTGCAGCTCAGTGGTGGAGCACTTGGCTGGCATGCACAAGGCTCTAGGTTCAATCTCCAGGACTGCAAAAATAAAACCAACAGGGATAAGAACAAAATTATGTAATGAGAAGTGGAACTTTTTCCCTAAGTTAAATAAAATATAGATGAACCCTTTCACTATCTAGAGAAGTAGTCAGAAGACAGACCAATATTTAAATCATACTTCTGTCTTTTCACTATCAAACCTGGGAGAGTTATGTCAGTTTCTTGATCTTTAAAGGAAGATACTGAAAAAATCTACTTCTGAGGACTGCAGTAAAGATTACGGGAGTTTAATGTCTGAAAAGCAGAGTGTGTGCCACCAAGTGAGTTCTCCATAGAGAAAGACGGAGTCAGGCGCCACGGAGCTGGACTATAATCCCAGCTACCTGGGAGGCTAAGGCAGAAGGGCCACAGTTCGAGGCCAAAGGCAGCCTGAGTCACTTACTGAGATTCTGTCTCAAAATAAATAAATAAATAATTTTAATAGGGGGCCTGGGCAACGAGGCTCAGTGGTAGGGCACGTGCAAGGCCCTGGGTTCAACACACACACAGAAGAAGAAGAAGAAATGTGTAAATGTATGCCTTTCCCAAGGCAAACAAAGCATATTACTTAAGAAAATTAAATCGGGCTAAGAAAAAACTAATTTCAACTTAAGGTAGGAAAAGATTCGTAAGAAAGTGAATCTGCCTATAATGCATGTTTTTATTTTCTCAGAAGTTGGGTCTTAACGTAATTGTAATATACAGAAGCCTAAGAAACATGAAACTCTAATACTGAGGAGAATTCTTTCTAAAAACTCATTTGTAACATTTAAAGAAACTTACATAAGCTTTTAAGTTCTTAGAAGAGAAAGAACATTCATTAAATTCACGAAGAACTGTAAAATACCCAATGCAAGCACACTAATTAAACCAAGAGAATGTTTTTGATATGTAATTTCAATTGATTGCTGTTGTTAGGTGCCGTTGAGTAATAGCGACTCTGTACAACAGATGAAACACTACCAGACACTGTGCCATATCAGGCACTATGTCAATGCTTCTCAGATACTCAAAGTTTTAAATGGCTGATTATTTCAAGAGTGTGCTGCCAGGTCCTTCTCCCAAGCCTACAGAACCTAGTGTTCCCAGGGCTTGGGTAGTCTCCCATCCAAGCACTAACCAGTCCAACCTTGCTTAGCTTCTGAGATCTGATGGATTAGACACCACAGTGGTATGGCTGCAGGCTTGTAAATTCAACAGAGAACTTTCTATCACAATTACATTGCTTATTACTAAAATATGGGCTGGGATTTGGCTTAGTTGGTAGAGCGCTGCGCTGCAGTCTCTGAGGTCCCGAGTTCAATTCCCAGCACCGCACAAATGGGAGAAGGACCTGGCAATCCACTCCCAAGGCAATCCCGAAACAGTCAGCCATTGAAAACCCTTTGAGGGTCGCTATGAGTCGGATACCGACTCGACGGCACCTAACAACAGCAATTACTAAAATACAGGACATAAGGAGGGTACTAGAAGTCTGAAGACAACGAGTAATACCTAAGAATTCTTGTAACTACAAAAGTTTTGAAAAAATTCTGTATTAGCAACTTTTAAAGCTAATCAGCTAATTGAGTGGGAATAAAAGAAAAACTCACTCTCTCTGGCATTCTGGATTGGCCAGCTACATCCTTTGTGGTCCAGCTCCAAATCCTAATGTGCCATATCTAAAGTTTATTTACATGCCATCTACCTCCCAATACCCAAACATCCATGAAATATAACATGCTGGCACCGTCTCTTTATCTCATTCCCCATACAGGTCTACAGGATACAGAAAACCATTGGGGGGGGGGGGACATCAGATAAAAAAGCTATCATCATTATTTAGTATCAGTTTACTTGCATTTCTTAGGGGTTGTTGTTGTTGTTAGGTGCTGTTGAGTTGGGTCCGACTATCATAGAGACCCTATTTAGAACAGAACAAAATACTCCCTGAAACCGTACCATGCTTGGCACTAGGTCAGTGCTTCTCTGCTTGTTATTTATGGAGCTTTCAATGGCTGATTGTTTCAGGAGTGGGTTGCCAGGTCCTTCTCCTATTTTTGTGGTGGTGGGGATTGAACCCGGGGCCTCAGAGAGTGCAGAGCAGCATTCTACCAACTGAGCTAAACCCCAGACCTTTCTCAGGGGAGGAAAGGGCAAACACATTTTGCATTCAAATTCTCAGAACAGCAAGTATATCTGAAAGCAAGCACTCCATTTCTGCTAAGAAAAGCACGCTGGACTGGCAAGAGGCCGGTTCTGAGTATCTCATTGACGAGGTGTCTGAATACGAATCCACTGCCTAGGACTTACAACTAATGAAGAAATTCATTATCTAGTAGGTGTAGAAATTTACTTACTCTTCATAAATTTTAGTCTAGGCATTCATCATAGAGAGAATATAATCAATTTTAAAAGGCACTAAAATTAGCCATATTAGGTAACTTAGGCAAAGCCATTTTAAAATTGCATATAATCACATATTTTCTTATAATTAGTCTCTTTAAAAAATACCTAAAATGAAGCTAAGTTCTGTAATGTTACAATAATTACATGCAGCTCTACCATTAAAATCTGATGAAACAATCTACAAAACAGGACTGATTCATGAAAACATTCTAAAACTACATTATCTGATGGCTTCTTTCAAATGACGAAAATTCACCTAATTCAGCTGACAGAATATAGTAACAAAATCTCCCATATCCCAGCATCTTGGAAAGTTAGTCAATGGACCTATTTCAGTGTGTTTGTGTGTGCGTGTGCGTGTGTGCACACAAGTGTGTGTGCTCAAGACATAATAGTGCGGTCATCTGAAAGTGTCATTTCAGCCTTCACAGATTCTAAAACATTGAGGTTGAAAAGACGGCAAACTGAAGGGAAAAAAGAGGGCTGGGGGTGTAGCTCAGGGATGGAGCACCTGCTCAGCATGCACAGGCCCTGGGTTCACCCTCCAGCACAAAATGAAGAGAAAAAGTATCTTTCTTCAACAAGCTTTTCCCTGAACTTCTAATGGTCAAAACAAAAACATTTACAACAGTTCAAAGAGAAAAACTAAACCTGCCCCACATACAGTGCTGCCTCAGAAGCACGGCAAAGTGTCCAGGCCCTGTCTTATTTACCCAGCCCGTGTCTGCATCCTCATGCTTAAACAGTGTGTGACCTTGGTGAGATAAAAGCTCTGAGCTGCAGAATGAAATAACACTATTGCCTTCACATGGTCACTTTCAGCTGAAATGAGATAATGTGTGCTAAATACATAGCCAATTGTGTGACTGGACTCCAAGTAAAACAAGCGTGACTAAAGGAAGAATGTTCTACTTACACTTCCACCATGCTGTTCTAGCTTCTGTAACGCACTAGTGATCAGCTCTTTGAATTTCTTGTCCATTAGTCTCTTGGAGAGCTTTTGAAGTAAGATTGGGGGGAGAAATGATTTGAAAAAATAACATTCACCATAAACACAAGTAAAAGTTCATGAGTACCTTTTTAAGATTTTAAGATTGATTTTGTTGTTGTTGTTGTTAGGTGCCGTCGAGTCGGTATCCGACTCATAGCGATCCTCATAGGGTTTTCAATGGCTGACTGTTTCGGGATTGCCTTGGGAGTGGATTGCCAGGTCCTTCTCCCATTTTTGCGGTGCTGGGAATTGAACTCAGGACCTCAGAGACTGCAGCGCAGCGCTCTACCAACGGAGCTAAATCCCAGCCCAAGATTGATTTTAGGAAGCGTCTTATTGAAATTACATATAACAGACATCACTGCATTTGTTTAACATAATGACTTCACATTATTTCAGGTACTACCAATCTTAAATACAGTATCTGCTATAGTATGATATCTGCAGTAGGTTTTCTATAAAATAGCACACTTTTCCATTTTGTAATATGCGAGCACATTTGGAAGACTATGATAGAAGGATATAGCTCTAAAGTACATATTTTCCTACAATGAAGAAGAGCTGAAAAATAGTAAAGCACTTACATGAATAATTTAGTAATAGTGATAGACAAAGGATCAAACTAGAAACCAATAAGACCATTTATACAGAGCAAGTCATAAACAGGCCCCAGTTGGAAAGGTAGGAGTTTGTTTAAAAAGAAAAAGAGCACAGGTCAGTAAGGACAGAACCACAGGGGCAAATACAGAAATAGTGCAATTAAGTAATCAAGCACACCTTGGAATCATACTGCCACCAAATATGTGCATTCCTGTACCCAAAGTCCTAAACATTTCAGCTTGTAGAAGTACTTGCTCATGAGTCCACTTTCGGGAAATACCAATGAAGCCCAGGCAAGAATTCATCAAGCACTTAAAGGGACCATGCCATAAAAAGTTGGTTTCTACTCCTTCCTCCTTGCAGGTATGAAAGCAATCCGATAGGAATACATCACACTATTGAACACTGACTAGCACAGCCCTTCAGCCAATCATCAAATATTAAGCAGGATCAGAAGAGATAAAACAATGGGAGAGAGGCAACATGCAAGGGAGAGACTCACAGGGCCTATCAGTGTCCTAGGGACTGACAAGAAGAGGTGTCCCTCTAGTCCTTCAGTTTAGTTGCTTCAGACTATACAGTAGTCCCACCCCTCTGGTTGTAGATGATCCCAGCCAGTAACCTGGGATAAGTACTCCTTTTATCAGTAAAGGAGTAACCTTCCCTAAAGAAAGGTTTGGCCCTTGCCCCTACCTCCTGGTTGATAACCTCTAAAATCTTACAATGTTCTGCCAGAAGAGTAGCTTCATTAACCTGAAGGTTTTAGACTATTCCAGATAGTCCGTGTTAACAGAGTAATTTATGGTGAGGGCCACAGGGTGTAAGCTAGATTTTGGAGAAGCTATAGACTAATGTCAACCACATAGGCAGGCAGTCATGCCTGAGTGACAGACCCCAATAAAAACCCTGGACACCAACGCTCAAATAAGCATCTCTAGTTGCCAACACCCATGCATGTTCCCAAGTATTGTTGCTGGAAGAAGCTGGAAATGCACGTCACTGAGAGAGGACGCCAGCAAGCCCTGGGCCTGGTGTCGCCCAGATCCTGCACTATATGCCTCTTCAGCAGGCCGACTGCAATCTGGATCTTTCTGCTGTAATAAAATATACCCATGAACAATGTCTCTTCTCCTTTCTGTGCTTCCTTCCTCCTAGCCAATCATTAAATCTAAGGGTAGTACTGAGGACTTCCTAGACTACAATGTCCCAAAGTATATTTGTGGTAAGCATTAAATTACACATATCAGGAAAAAATCTCGTCTTGAATGTCATTCACAGACTCACTAAAAAATTCACAATGAAAAACAGAAAAGTGAAGAAAAGCATGGCTTTGGCAATAATTACATGAGAGAGTATATAAATGGTGCTTATAATTCACCAAAAAATTGTTGTTGTTGTTGTTTGGTGCCATGGAGTCGGTATCCGACTCATAGTGACCCTCTGTACAACAGGGGAAACACTATTGTCAGTGCTTCTCTGCTGTTCATAGGGTTTTCAATGGCAGATTAATTTTTGGGAAGGGGTTGCCAGGTCCTTCTCCCAAGCCTACAGCTTCTGGTGTTCCCAGGCGGTCTCCCATCCAGGTACTAACCAGGCCCGACCCTGTTTAGCTTCCGAGATCTGACGGGATTGGATGCCACAGGGCTATGGCTGCAGGCATCAAAAAATTATATAGGTATAATAACATACTGTTTGTTAATTTTTATTCATTAACTTTTGTTTACTTTTTAATATAAGCCTAAAATATTGACTGCCAAAAGAACCAATAGATTTGTGCTAGAAAGTTGTCAGGAGGGACTAATCCCTGGAGAAAAATATGATGTTTGGGAGAGTGGCAGGTCAACAAAAAAGAGGAAGACCCTCAACTAGGTGGACTGACACGGTGACTGCAACAGTGGGCTTAAACATAAAAAAGATCATGTGCCCGGCAGAGTCAGAGAGTGTTTCGTTCTGTTGTACATAAGGTTGCTATGAGTCAGACCCAACTCGACGGCACCTAACAAAAACAACACCAAAGTCCCCTTGTATAGGTACTTTCCATTAAAAAATATTAAGAATACTGTCCATTAGCAAAATGTCTTTAAACTACCAAATCTGATCTCTGAATTTTTTGGTTAGGATGGTAAGGCTTTGTCTTTTCTTTTTAAGGTTTTGAGACACTTTAATTGTTAATTTGAAACATACAAATATACAAACAATCTGTGCAGTACTTACACTTGTCAGCAGATGCTTCAGATGATCATTCAGAGAAGGACCGACAACAACACTTAGCTGTACCAGGGCACTCAATCCTCTTTCAAATACTTCATCATCAGAATGGACCTATGCAGATGATTGATTAGGAGTACAGGGGATGTGGGTGCAGGGGAGACAGGTTAGAAAAAAGGGCAAGCAGAGGGGGAGAAAAGTGAGATTAGACATTTAAAATTAGAAGATACTCAAAATTAATGCAGGATACCCAGAAGCAAACAAATTTTCAGCTTTACTAAAGCATTAACTAAAATATATCTAGCCTACAAAAAAACTAATTGAAGTTCAATGTTTCCTCCTATTACTCAAAATGCCTCTTTTTATGTTTAGTATGTCTTCTAGTATGCCCTGAATAACAACGGCCTCACTCTCAAAATCACAAGGACTAATCTTCATATAATATGGAGAGATAAGGTATAAAATATTCTACATATATCAGAGATTTCATTTCTGTCATGTGATTTAAAATAAGAAAGTACCATGAAATAAAGGACATACCAGAGCTGCCTTTAGCACAGGTATCAGTCTCGGTAGCAAAGGTTTAGCTTTTTCTGAAGCACCACTGACCAAAAGTAATTCTCGAAAACCTTCCCTTGACACAAAGGTATATGGATGTTTAGTCTCTCTCAGGCCCTGCCAAAGACAAAACCTAGCCTAAGAATCAAAAGTTTGACTACCGTTTTCCTAATTATGATATATAATTTTAACAATTATAATTTTAATTATAGTGAGAAACTGTGGAATAAAACACATCACACAGGAGAAATCTCAACCCTTGATATAGAAAGAAGGGAAAAGAAAAAGAAACAGTAAGAAAAGGAAAAATGAAAGGAACAGGAAAAAGGAGAGGCAAGAAAAACAAAGGAATAAAGAAGTGAAAAAAAAAAGGCAGAAAGGAAAAAGCATGAAAGGTCGAGATGGAAGAGCAAATAAAAAGGAAAAAGAAAAACTCACTGGAATACGGAGAACATTTTGTATGAATCCCTAAACAATGTCTGAAAATACAGCATATTAGTCTAAAATATATGTTTATAATTATGCTTTTACAGTGATTTTCCAACTTGTTTAGTGAGTTCCTACATTTTCTTCATATTTAGGTAAACTGAGGAGTAAATTAAGATATGTAGAAGGCAAATATACTATTTGCAAAAAGTACTAAAAGATTTTAAATGCCTTTTTAAAGCATTACAATGTAATAAAAATATGAAAAAGAAAAACTTGTGTACATCATTTCTCATTATTCCCTTCACACATTAGAAACAGGTAGACAGCAATCTTTATGACTTCACCAATCACCAAAAGTTCGTTTGACTTTTTTCAAAAAGATGAAACCAAAACAAAAAAAATGTGAAAGAAAAACTCTTTCAGTTTTGACAATCTGTGAAGCGTATAAGTATAAACGGCTACAATGCCATGTTTAAATATATTAATTTTCAACTACTCTGTTCTTTAGACCTAACAATTTGCTTCCAAATAGTGATTAAACATTCTCGTTTCTCATTGTTGTCATGCTTTTGAAGACTGCTGCCAAACACACGGGTATCATCTTGGAATACAGGCTCACTGTCTTAGGAAGAGCTGAATGGGGTTTCAATTGATGTTTTTCTGTACTACTTCCCCATTATTAAGTACAAGGGAAAGGTAAAACGCTACTCAATACAATAATAAAAGCATTGGCGTTAGACAACGGAAAAAGGACTGACTTTATGTGGTCTAATATCAGAGTCCCTTTGAGGGATTCTGTACTTCATGTCCCTGTGATTAGCTGGAGTATGCAAAGAAATTACCAGTTTTGCTTACCCTAAAAAATGTTTTGCTATTGTGGATAAAAAGTTTAAACTTCAAAAAAGAATATCACACTTTTTTTATCTTTAGCATCAAGTTTAAAAGCTGTTAATCAAATTTAGCCTAACTTTAAAATAGGCTACTCATAAAAACATACTGCTTATGATATCAAAATAATTCTGCAAGCTATAAATTATGAAAAGCGGAGACTTATAAAAACAATAAGTAGTAACTGATAAGCTCATTTAAGAAAATAAATGCACTTGGAAATTTACACGAGGAAGCAGAGATTCTGATGTTTCATTATAATGAAAAAATCTCAGTTGGAAAAATTACTTTTTTGCCCTACTACTGCTCAGCTTTCCCCAACGTTCTTATGAAAAGCAATCGTTGCTTTAAAGACAAAATCTGGGTTCTTCACCGTCATGTTTTTACTTAGATTACTTCTTACTGCTTGACTTATTTTACAAACATGCCATTACCTGTTTCAATTAACATCATCAAAGTTTGCATTTAATTATTTGTTTCTGAACAAAATGATCCTTAACTCTTAAACAAAGTCAAGTAAGTAAAAGTTCAAATGTAAGAAAACTGGTAATTCATTTCTCAACTTCTAATTCTAACTCTAGGAACTTCTAACTAACTCTAGGAATAAAATTCACAGAAGATATTGCTGATTAACTCCAAGACTGCCAACTTTTTCTCCTGATGTTCTTGTTAAATAACAAAAATGTTACATTACATAAGGGACTAATTATGTTTAAATTCATTAGACTATTTAGACTAATTTCATATTTAAACCTGATTGATCCATTTCTAATAAATATATGACAATCATAATTACTTCCTAAGGGGGTACAATGCTTTAATGCCTACTGTTTGGTTCTTCTTTCAAAAGTACAGAATGAGATTTACTTAAAAGCTACAGAAAAACATCCAATGCATTTTTTTAAAGATTTTCCATAAACATTCACAAGAGATGGAATATTTACCTCAGCTAAAGTAATAAGAAGAGGATCAAAAGGAAGATTTTCAGGAGGGCATTCCCACTGTAATCTGTGTTTTACTGAACCATGTACCAATCTAAAATATAAAAGTCAGTGAATATATCAAAAAAGCCACAATTAAATATTAAATATTAAGCAGGGTTTTTTGAACATACATAATCTATTCATAGAGTATAAAAATACTAGATTTTGTACCACAAAGGAGTATCATAGCTTTAAAAGATATTACAAAGATACTTTACAAAGCTATGTCTATAGTCCTACAAAATCCTACTCTTTCAGCAAAATCGCTTTGTTAAACTCCACATTTGTTAAACCTACTTACAGTATTTCAGCATGTCGCTATCTGTGAATCTTAATGCAAATGTTTCAACTGATACCTCTCAAACAAAATTACAATAAAATATATAACCTCTAGAAAATGAAAAACTGCAAACAAAACGTAATAATTAGAAAAGGTACTGTTTTAATCAGGTGCTATGGTACACACCTACAATCACAGCAGGACGCTGAGGCAGAAGGATTGCAAGTCATGGAGGTCAGAGGGAGCCGGCACAATTTAGTGAGACCCTCTCTCAAAATGAAAAATGTAAAATGGGTTAGGAGTGTGTACTTAGTGGGAGAGCACTTGCCTAGCATGTGCAAGGACCCAGGTTCAAGCCCTAGTACTACAAAAAAAAATTAAAAGAAAATATAAAGTAAAAAGGAAAACAATGCCAGGTTTGGTGGAACACGCCTGTAATTATAGCAACTAGAGAGACAGAGGCAGGAGGATCATGTTTTCAAGGCCAGAGGCACCATATGTAACTTAGCAAGACCTTGCCTCAAGATAAAAAAATGAAAAAGGGTTGAGGGTGCAGCTCAGTTCTAGAGCACTGCAAAGTATGTGCAAGGCCTTGAGTGCTGCCAAAAAAATAAATAAAATCTTACATTTAAGGAATTTTGCAATTAAAAAAAAAGAATATTGTGATCATCTGTTCCACAATGTAAATAAAAATTTCTATTATCTAGAACAGGCTGAAATTTGGCCTACTGTGAAGAAAGGCAGTAAGAATTGATCAAAAAAAGTAAACACCCATATGTACTGACTAAAAACAATTATTTCATTAAATTGCTAACTTTCACTTTACCAACAAGACAGGATTATTTTATTTACATCTTGTCCAAGCCTATGAATGTTTAAATCAATTATTTTGGTTTTTTTCAATTCTTGAAGGTTGAACCCTTTATTAAATTTTTTATCTTGAGACAGGGTCTTGCTAAGTTACACAGACTATTTCTGCCCTCAAACCTTCAATCCTCCTGACTTTGCCTCCGGAGTTGCTGGGATTACAGGTGTGAGCCACAGTGCTCTGCCTTAAATCAATTGTTTTAAAAAGAGGTCCACCCAATTTCTTAAGTTATCTGGTGTTTACTACAGATCTCAGTAATTACACTTAAGGATTAAAAGGGTGTTCTTCAGCAATGTCCAGGAATGCATATTAATCCAACAGCCAGAGTAATAAACATTTCTATTTCAACCTCACTAGTAAACAAAACTTTCAATACATTTAAACCAAATGCTGTATTGATTTTACTCAATTATTTTGAAGAGTATTGTCAGTTATAAGTTGTATCAATTTTACCTGCAAGGAATACCTCCTTTAGAGTAAATAGATGCAAATGCAGAAGGGGCTCGGGACTGCTCTCCAAACTGAAATTTAAAAATGAAAATATTACTCTCACCTCCACTTTTCAGTGTCTAATTAATTTTAATCCCTCTGGGATCAGAGGCAAACAGCCACCTTGACTTTCAAACCAACACTTTGGTATCCCATGTACCAATCCTGCTCAGCCACATGACTGGGAAAAATCATCAATCCTCTCCGTATTACAACCAATTTGCATACTTGGGTCTAAAGGCGGCCGGGGCCACCTATGGCCTGAGAAGTCTTTCTACTCTCCTAGTCTCCCTATTTAACGTGAGGGCTGAATGGAGAAGTGATGTTAAGGACAGAGGAAGTCTATTTGCTTTTAGCCACCAGCATATTTCCTACTTGTCCTTCAGCCAAATATAGATGGTGTGGATGGTCAGAAAATTTGTATGGTTTCTCCACGCTGGTTTTATGTTTCTATAAAAAACGTAAGTTTTCAAGTAACTTATCTAATATAATTATTTGAAACAATTTTAAAGATGTGTAGTTCTTTCTTAGCAGGCATTATAACCAGATGAGTGAAACATTCCTATTGCTGTGAATTATGACTCAGAACGTGGACTGAGATTTGTAACTAAATCTTTTAGTATAACTTTATTTTATATCTTCTACTTGCCTTCAAAACTACTGAACCACTCTGAATGCTGTCCAGTTTGCTCTATCTGCTAGTTCTGAGCTAGTGGTGAAGGAACAGTACACGGTAATCATGGTGAAAAATCATGGTGAAAACCAGAGATAATGGTGTCCAGGAGGGAGTGAACACGGATGTGAGAAGGTGGAGAGAGCAACGACTTTCGGTATGTTTTCATTCCTAGTGTTAATGAATAAACTTGGATTCATGTGCCATAGTCCATCTACCCTCAAAGTCAGCTGAGAGTATTTGTCACCCTCACAGTCCCCTTCGGAGGCTAAGACTACTATCATCTTACCCAACAGAGGCTGAGAGTGGGCAAGACAACACATGTTGTTGCACTGGTGTGTTAATTTCTGGATAAGGCACTTATCTACACACTTCCAATTCATGCATTTCTTATGCCCATAAATCACATGATTTGTTAAATCTAATTAAGCTGCCTTGGGAGAGCAAAGGAGAGTAGGGATTATAGTTAGGATTTCCGGTGGAGCTACTTTACAGAACACAGAATAGTCAGAGAGCTCTGTGCAACTGCAAAAGCATGTGAGTCATCCCGCAGCAACTGAATAAAAGTCTATTCATTGATATGAAGAAGAAACAAAATAGAGCTGAATGCGATGGTGCACGCCTATAATCCCAGTGACTCAGGAGGCAGAGGCAGAGGTATTGCAAGTTTGAGACCAGAGGCAATCTGTGTAATTTGCAAGTTTGAGACCAGAGGCAATCTGTGTAATTTAGCAAGATTCTGTCTCAAAAGTAAAAAATGGGCTAGGAGTGCAGCTCACTGGTTCAGCACTTGCAAAATATGTAAGCATAAGGCCCTGGGTTCAGCCCTCAGTACTGCAAAAGAAACAAAAAAGAAGTAACAAAATAAAAAATAAAGCCGACATACCATTTATTTTATGCTCTACAACATTCATAAATGAATTGGATTGAGCATACTAAAATTAACTAAGCCACCTCAAAACTAGCAAATACAAGAAACTTGGAACAGTATTCAGAATGGCTGAACAGTAATAAGCTAAATGCTTGTTACCCTGAAAAAGCTACTGAATGAGGAATCATTCTGTACTCACAGGATTAATTGTTTTAGGGTTAAGTTTATCACTTGGTCGAGGATGAAGTTTTCCTGCCGACTCTGGAGAACTGGTTGATGACGAGGATTTGCTTTGCTGAACCATAGTCCTGTGTTTTATTTGCACACGTGAGGATGTCTTCTGATTGTAGTTACCTGGAAAAAACAGAACATCAACAAAAAAAGGTGAATAAAACAAAGTCTACCCCGCATCTATATGGACCAATGTGGCCTGTTCATTTAAAAATATCAAAACTCTGTACCTGTTACTTTGTTTCTCAACTGTACACCTCCAGGACACTCGGATTTCTGCATTGCTTCCCTTTTGTTCTTGCAGTTAAATGAAACTTGATTTCAAAACTTGCTTATCTGTTATCAACATAAAGACCAAAACAGAACAGAGTATAAAATGCAGAAGATACACAAAAACTTATGGTATGAAGCCAAATACCTGAAAAAACTAATGAGGAGATATAGATTTATGGCAATATCAATAATTTCAGTAACAGCAAAATAAGAAGCATAGAAAAAAGAAAAGATGAAAAGTATGGCTTTAGCGATTCATAATTATACCAGATGGTGTATGAGTAGTGCTTATAATTCATAGCTACCATTTGTATACAATATGCATGAAAATAAGATGTATAAAACCATGTTTTTACATTTGAGTCAGAAAACATATACTTTCAGAAATTCATCTGCAAAATTTGGGCCACATTATACAAGGGTGATTAGCACATCCGCCTTCTCCATCTTCTCTGGCCTCTGTGTTTCTTAAAGTTCCAAATGTTAACATTTTCATATAATGGTCTGCTTTCCCAGTGACACAATGTACTCCACTGCCCGATATAATACAAGTTCCTCAAACTGAACATAACTAAAGCTGAGGTTGTCACACTGAAGTTATGAATCCCTTATTCATTCAAGATGCTAAGAGCTTTATCGTCCCCAGACTAAAAAACTTAAGGTCACTGTTTTCTCCTTTTCCTTCACTGTCTAACCTCAATCCTGCAGAAGGGATGAACATGTGAAGAAGAAGAAGAGTAAACTTTGGGGTCAGATCTGGGTCTGCGTCTCAGCATTACCAACTACAAGGTGTATGAATGCAAGCAAAATCTTTACCCTCTTTAATCCTTGACATCCATCCTGACATTAAAAGGAGGAGATAATACAACCCATCAAGGCTATGGAGGAATAAACGAGGTAATGTGTAAAGTTGTTCCCCCAGCAAGTGTTGGTTCCCTTCTCCCTCTTCCACGGTTCCCTCTTTTCTACTCATGGGAGGGCTCAAAGTTCATACTTCAAGATTTTCTGCTTAATCCAGCCAAATTATTTCTAAACATTTAACTCTAGCAAAGAATACACACACATTTTGAGATTCATTTGCCAAACTGCCTGTAGGTATTCTTAGGCCTAGCTCCATTCCCAGCTTTCCTGCAGCTTTTTCTAATCTTGATTTCTCAAATGTACATTTCTTTGACAGTCTGATTTCCACACCGCTTCCTTTTTCTTCTTTGTACTTTATTACCATATTCACTCACTTCCATGGATCTAGTTATTCTTCCACCAGTGCACTTCTCAGTTTATGCCTTTCCTATATACATTGTGAATGACTGCCACTCTACTAAAGTGTAAGATCTTCCCTTATGGTGGCACAAGTAAAGATCTCTTCCACTTGCAAATGACAGCTTTTCAAATATGTGAGGACACTGACTCTTAACTTCTTAGGTTTCTCTTCTTCAGGATAAACACTGATATTTTCTTAAATGATTCCTCACAAAATGATTTTAATCTACTTGATGAATTGTTGTTGTTGTTGTTAAGTGCCATCAAGTCATGTCCGACTCATAGCGACCCTTATAGAGTTTTCAATGGCTGATTGTTTCGGGATTGCCTTGGGAGTGGATTGCCACGTCTGTCTCCCATTTTGGGGGTGCTGGGAAGAGACTGCAGACCAACACTCTGCCAACTGAGCTAAATCCCAGCCCTTGATAAATTAGAAATCTTTAAAAAGAGGAAAAAGCACACCTGCGCACGCCTGTTATCCCAGTGGCTCCGGAGGCAGAGGCAGGAGAATCGCAAGTTCGAGATCAGAGGCAGTCTGTGTAGCTTAGCTAGACCCTGTCTCAAAAAAGTAAAACCCAGTATGGCAAAAAAAAAAAAAAAAAAAAAAAAAAAAAAAAAAAAAAAAAAAAAAAAAAAAAAAAAAAAAAAAAAAAAAAAAGAGGAAAAAGCTCCATGTAATAAAATTTAGCCAGATAACATTTCAAGCATGATGCACCAGGTCAAAGTGCTATATAAAGAGAGAAACTAAATATAAGATTCATTCTGTACACAGAATAATTTAAAATTTTCTTCATCTACTATATTGACCTCATTTTCTCAAATCAATATTAGATGTCTTCCCAATATCACTTTACCTTCATCCTCAAGGCATTTTCTAGTAACAGTCATTAAAATCACATTAAATTTATTAAATCGTATACTAAAATAAGCTAACACAAGCTTTAAATGTGTTAGCCTGCTACTGTACTTCTGTGGTCACTCAAGTACTTACTGTTGTGCCTGACATCTATTTTGAGAAGCTCTTGCAGAAAGAATAATGATTTAAGTTTCTGTTAAACTCAACTCTCTAACTACAGAAAATACTTTAAGTATTAATAAACATATATAAATAGTTGACACATAGTAAATGCTATATGAATCTTAGGTGCTATTATCATTTGCTATAGGTTGGATAAATGCCCCGCAAAATCTGTGTATTAAATGCTTGGTGGTTGGCCTTTGGCACTACTGGGAGATGGTGGAACATTCAGGAGGTAGGGCTTACTAAAAGGAAATCAGGTCTTTAGGGTCATGCTCTTACAGGGGATATTGGGAATTCGGCCTCCCCACTTTCACTCTGTTTCCTGGCATACGGGAGGTCATACTCTTCCTCCATCATGCACTCTCTCTGCACCATGTACTAAGTAACCACAGGCCCAAACAACAACAGGCCAAAACTAACTCAACATGACTCTTTCCACTTTTTGTGTTGATTTTCTCAGGTATTTGTTATAATAACAGAAAGCTAAAACACGCTACAAAGAATTATTTAGTACTAAATTAGCATTATTAAAAATAGTGTGGTCATTATGCTGACTGTTCCCTTCTTTTTGAAAAACTTTACTTTACACTTTGAGCTACATCAATTTGAAGATCTAATTTAAGTTCAATTTCTTTTGATGGTAAACTGTAATAGCTATCCTGGCTGAAAGAGACCACTGCAAAGATGTCCACCCACAATATAAAAGTACATAGCCTCATAAAATCGTAGTGCACATTTTTCAATCCTATCTACCAATTCTGTGGACGTTTTTGATGGAAATCTAAAGCTAAATTTCTACCTTCCTTTACTTCAAAAAATTATTCCTGTAACATAAGGTACTGATTTATATTCTGAATGAGCTCAAAAAGCTACTGAAACTCATGTGAAAGACTTTTTAAAATGCTAGAAAATTGAGCTTCCATAGTTTTTAAGCGTATAGGGCAGACTGTAACATACTTATGTAATTTTCTACATAACAAGACACACACACAAAATGATTTAAATTTTTCTATGTATACTTTCCAAATATCCTGTATTAGTTTCTTTTCAAAAGTTACTTTCCACCTTAAAAGAAAATTATGCTCAATTTGTAAAAATAATGTCCACCTGGAACATACCACTGACAAACCTTGACATGAACTGTGAAAGAAAAATGCTTAATTTGTCTTAAACACCCAGCTTTTTTGAGTGCTTCTTCATCAAATAACTTGTGAAGGGTGGGGTCAAGAGGTAGTGACAGAGAAAGAGGAAAGAAACATGGTGTTATAAATACTATTGAGGTCACCCCTCATTTCATTCTTTCACCAAAATCAGGATTCTAAGTGGACATTAGAATCCATAAATCCACGGAATGTTGAACATCTAAATGATGTCACAGTACCAGAAAGCGAACAAGGCAAGCAAGATCCCGCTAGGGAACCACTTTTCCCTTAGGTTTCAATGAGCACCGCAAGTCAACTACAAGGTATTGCAGGCCTACCTTCGAAATGCCCTCAAATCAGAAATGCATACTTCCTGTCTTGGTCTAGACAAATCAAATAATTCTGCTTTCCCTACACGTGCTTTCTTCACTCACCTAGTTTTTGAGCTCACTCCACTAAACCGCTTGTTAAAGTCTCAGGGACAGAAGCTACCTCTTTCCTACTCTCCAATTTGATGTCTAGAAAGTTCCAAAAGTTCGACAGGTACCTCACTAAAGAGTGTTCCCTCTTAAAAGTCCCTTCAAACTCCAAAGGACAGAGTCCAATAAATACTTATCCCAACTCCTTTTTGTTGCCCTCAATCCTGGGGCGTGGGGGACCTTAAACCCAGGGCCTCCAGCATGCCAGGCAAGTTCTTGGAATGCTGTGAGCTGCACCCCTAGCCCCTCTTCTACTTGTTGAGATACGGTTTCACCCAATTTTTTTTTTTTTTTTTGGACTGGGAATTGAACCCAGGGCCTCATACTTGCATGCTTTGCAAGTACTGTATTACTGAGCTGCACCCCCAGTCCACATATAGATAGATAGATAGATAGATAGATGTATATACACTTTTTTTTTTCGTTTTTCTTTATTTTACTTTTTTGAGACAAGGTCTAAATTACGCAGACTACCTCTAGTCTCGAACTTGTGATCCTCCTGCCTCTGCTTCTCGAGTCACTGGATTACAGGCCTGCGCCACCGCGCCCGGCTCCCAATTCCTTTTTATTGTAAATAAAATCTGCTTTCCGTCGTTCCACCACCACCACCCACTTCCAAATACCTAAGACCAGTTCAGGCCCAGGATATTGTCAAAGTTATAACATGAAGTCAAGAAGAAAAATATAGGTTTAAAAAATAAAATAAAATAAAATAAGGGAGAAGGGGTGGTCAGCTTCGAGGAAGGCTGGAAGGCTGCTGTCGGTCAGCACCCAAACCCAGCGCGCCGGCGCCCTTAGCAACAGGGTCCCGCGGCAGCCGCGACAGCGGCTCTCAGCCGCCTGACAGAGGGCGCAAGCGCGATCCTCGCACCCAGCGTCTCCTGGGCCGGGCCCGGTTCCTACCCCGCCTCTCTCCCGCCGCTCTTTGCACACAATCGCGGCCCCAAGCGGGGATTCCGCCGGCCCCGCTCTCCGCCAACAACCACCGCTCCCGCCAGCCGCCGCTCAGATTCCGGAAGGAAAGGCTGCGCGTGGCTTCCGCACTCGGCGCCGCTCCGTGACGTCAGACGCGCGCTGCGATCTCTAAGCCAATAGCAGTGCAGCCCGGAGAGCCCCGCGTGGACGGTTGCTTGGCAACCAGGCACCATGTGTTCATAGGGCAGTTCTGAGCCCCAGGCGCTTTCTGGTGACAAAGGGGCACCCGGTGGCCGGTGTTCTGGGAATTCAGAGGCGTGGACGGGCTCCAGTCACCCTTGCCAGCTTCTCTCCACACCGTGTGCTTAACTCTTAGCTTTCTCTCGAGCACTTAATGTTGGACAACTATCTCGGCTTCTATCCTCTGAGAGCTGAAGATTGTGAACTCTTGTCCTGAAGCCATCTGCCTGCCCAACTGTGGAATTTCTTTGGTTTCCCTTCCTGTCTAGCTAATGCATAAGCCCAGCTGTGGAAATTCATTTCCTGTCATACTCTACTAGTCTGTATGCTATTGCAGTTAGCTACGGAGTACGTCTCTATTTTAGTAGTAAAGAAGTATAAGCTTTTGTCTCCAGATCATTTTGATGAAATGGATGCTGGAGGTAAATGTGTTTTTCCTTGTAATTCCACCCGCAACAATTTCGGATGTCTTACTAAAAAGCACAAAACTTTTTAGACTTGTCCCTTTATTCCTCTCTTGTATCCTCTCTTGGTTGCTAACCAAGTAACATTTAAATATATAATTGACCCTTCAAAACCCTTCAGGCTATTCAATTCTTCCATGTCCTTATACGTCTATTCTTGCTACCTGTCGCTCCAGAAGCATCTTCATTAAACCATGAGTTTCTCCAGGGTAAGGAGGGTTATCATTTTCTTTTTTGTTTCTGTATTTCCTAGTAGTCAAGAAATCAAAAGATGTATTACGTTGGGGAAAGCTGTTGCAAAAGGCCTATTTAAAGTATTGAAAGTAAATATATCACTTTGAAGATGAAGGTGCGCCTGACTCGTGCCATGGTAGTTTCAGTCACATGTGTTTGTTAAAGCTGGATGTTGAATAAAGGAGACAGGAGAAGAATTAATGCTTTTGAACTATGGTGCTGGAGATGAAAATTGAATATACCATGAACTGCAAAAAGAACCAACAGATCCATCCTAGAAAAGAATGCAACTAGAGTGTTCTTTGGAAGCAAGGATGGTTAGACTGCATCTTATGTATTTTGGTCATATTATCAGAAGGGACCAATCCCTGGAAAAGGACATCATATTTGGAAGAGTGGTGGGTCAATAAAAAAGAAAGACAATCAACCAGATGGCTGCAACAAGGGATTTAAACATTAAAAAAGATCATGTGCTTGGCACAGAATCAGGTAGTGTTTCATTCTGTTATACCTGGGGTCAGACCCAACTTGACAGCACCTAACAACAGCCACATTTCTAGCATAGCTTAGTTGATACTCAGGAAATGGTCTTTGAGTGAATGAAATGAAGAGAATGAATTCTATCCATGTCTAACTTCACTAATGTTCTGTAAACCTTGTATACAATTCTATCTTCACTTTAAACTTTATAATGGATTTACCTATCTTGCACACTAGACTGAAATGGTCTCCTTTGCTTTTGTACCCCCAGTACCTAGCACAATGCATGCTTAACTAATGGTTTTTGAAAAAAAAAAGAAATAAAGAAAGAAAACAAAAATATTCTATACCTTCAGTTATGTTGACTCTATAATCCCGCTTCTCCAGCTCCTTCAAGCCCTATTAAATCTTTCTGATGCCCACTATCTATTGGGATTCCCAGGGGGATAGAGAGTACCCCAAACATGGCCAGTCCCAGGAGCTCATCTAGCCCACCTGGAATCCTATGGGGCAAGATAGCAATGGGTCACTTTTGCCATACCTCCAGGTATCTTACTCTTCCCCCCTCCCATCAAGTGGGCCAAGATGGCACCCAAGGTATGTTGTTGTTAGGTGCCGTAGAGTTGGTATCCAACTCATAGCGACCCTCATAGGGTTTTCCATGGCTGAGTGCTTCGGGATTGCCTTGGGAGTGGATTGCTAGGTCCTTCTCCCATTTTTGTGGTGCTGGAAATTGAACGCGAGGCCTCAGAGACTGCAGCGTAGCGCTCTACCCACTGAGCTAAATCCCAGCCCCACCCAAGGTATGGTATTATCTAAAGCCTCCCTGGTGTCCTATTGGTCATTTCTGATCCAACCCTGCTCCCCTGATTGGCTGGCTATCAGGCCATATAAGCTCCAGAGCTCAGAGCTCAACAGCCTTTCTGAACACCATCCAAGAGAAGCTCACTGGGTCCTTGTGGTTCCTTAAGAGCCCAAGGCACATTTACTCCTCTGCCTAGCTTAGCCTTCAGCCTTCCTCTGACCTGCCTTCATCATACTTCAACCACCTGCCATGCCACCTCTACCTGATCCCAACCTCTGCAATGCCAGATATCCTACACAGACTAAGTCCCGAAAGGCAAGACTCTAGGAGTCAAGCACAGGGTCCCCTAAGTGGGGAAACCTTAGAACTGGAAGAGCAATGACACCAGGGAGTCTCTGCCCCGGCGGCAGAGACAGCAGTTGAGCACTTCCCTTCTCTAATGCCCCTTTCTGCTCTCCCCAGTCCTCCATTTCTTTCCCCTCCTTTGTGAATAAACCTGTCCTTCTATCCTGTGCTGAGGCTCTGTTCTCTGGCCACAGCCTTGCCACTGGGTGCAGTGTCAGGCCACCCACCTCTTGCTTCCTCCCACAACACAGAGAGAGAGAAACCCCGGGAAGAACCTGACAAGTATCTTCAGTGTCAGATTCAGCAGCACATAGTTCTTGGCCTGTGAGTCCCTCTTCCCTGGACTGTAAAAATGATTTGTATTCAATATTGTACAGAAGTAGCACGCATATGTTTTGGAATTAAGCTATGTAGGTCTAAAACTCATCTCCACTCCTCATCCTCTATGAGGCCTTATGTAAAACAACTCCTGTAAGCTTAAATTTTGTCCTCATCAGTGGGTTCTTATGAGACTTAAATATGAGCACAAATAAAGTACCTACCCATAGGAAGAACTTGATAAATAGATAGGAATAGTGCAATAGATATTAGCTAGTACAATTTTTTAGGTGAAAGCAGATTAAAATTAATATGCAGGACACTTGTAAGTAAAAGCAGCCCCGGGATATGTCATGGAGTAAGGACCATGGATAATGGCATAAATTTTTCAGATCTTTTTATTCAGTATAAGCCTCTCCTAATCATAAGTAAAACATCATCATCTAAACTCTCTTAGTTCTAGAAAATGAAGAAACAGGCACATTCAACTTTGTTAGGACATCATGCAATAAATGATTGATGTTTTCTTGACCATACTAGCTTGAGAATCCTGTGAGGCATCCAAGTGGAGCTGACCAGAAAGCAGTTGGATATGCCCATCTAGAGGGTAGGAAAAAAAATCTGGGCAGAGTTGTGCATTTTATACTCATTAGCATATAGATGGTAACCAGGGCTATTGGGATAGATGGGGTCAAAGGAGAATTTGCAGTGTGTGAGAAACAGCACTGATGGTGGACATGTGTCTTCAAACTCCATTGTGGTTTTAAGGCTTAATTCTGTACTTGAGGGCATAAAAGAATGAGAGAGGGAAGGTGGACTATGTCTCTTACAATATGCTGAGTGATTCTGAAGGCCCACAGTGTGCCATATATTTTCTGTTTGCCTCTACAGATTCACTCACCACCATTTTACCTGTTGTCTCCTCTGGGAAGTTTCAGTATGAATTATATCAACAAGGATGCCACACCCTCTGGCTTCTGTTCAAGTTTGGTTGATGGAGAAAGCTAAAGGAAATTTAGAGAATTAGGGGAGAGTGATGTCAGAGTCTTCATTGCTCTACTCCATCTCTAGGAGGTTCACTGGGCCTGGTTATACCCTTAAGTGAAGGTCACAATTCCCATCTGTTATGGTCAGGATGTTTGTCCGCCAACATGCACATATACTGAGATGTTGAAATCCATACCCTCATGGTGATGCTATTAGGAGATGGGGTCTTGGAGAAGTGATTAAGTCATAGGGAGGGGGCCATCTGGAATATGATTAATGCCATTGTAACAGAAGCCTGAGAGTGACTCCTCACCCCCAGCCCATGTAAGGATGCAATGAGGTGGCACCACCTCTGAACTAGAAAGTGGGCCCTCTCTTTACATACAATCTGTTGGTGCCTTGACCTTAGGATTCTTAGCTTCCAGAACTGTGTGAAGTAAATATCAATTATTTGTAAGCCACCCAGTCTATGGTGTTTTTGTTATAGCAGCCAGAACAAACTAAGACACTTTAGCCAACCTGGGACTAAGCATAAAATTACAGAAACTACTAGCTCTGGACTCTCTATGTGTGTGGTTCTCTTATACCTTTATAAATAAGATATCTCCAAATTATCCTATTTCTAGTATGTTACTCCATATTATACAACATTATGAATTATGTAATAAATCTAACTAAATTTAAACACTCAGGATATTTTTCTCATTGTTTTCATTTACACATAATTGAATTAATTGCATTTGTTTAGTAACCAAGCATTTTTAAGAAAACAGTGTTATTAATGGCTTTGCCTTAATTACCATAGAAAAAATCTCTTCCCTTTTGTATAAATTACAGACAAAGCAATCATTCTTCATGATTACTCCCAGGTCCCATCATCAGGAAATGAGATACAAGATATTTTCTCGGTAATTTCCAGTATGCCCTGTCAGGAACGTTAGGCATCATCATTATAAAGTCATTAAAAGTCCCTTGCATATGGAAAAAATCAAGCAATGATAGTGGCTCCTTAGGTGAAAGCAAATGGGATCAACATAGATAAGTGCATAGGGCCACATTGTCCAATAGAAGAATAATGCAAGTCACATGGGAACATTTAAATTTCCAAGTAGGCAAGTTTTGAAAAAGTAAAAAGAAACAGGTGAAAATAATTCAATACTGAATTTTAATTTAACCTAGTATGTCCAAAATTGTTCCTCTTAAAATATAATAAATATAAACATTATTAATGTGATATTTATTTTTGTTATATTTCTAAGTCTTCAAAATCTGATGTGTTTTTAATTTATATTTGTCACATTTCAATTCCTCCAGAATCATATATGCCTAGTGACTACCATATTGGAAAGCAAGGAAGAGGGCTATGGCCACTAATAGACAAATATAGAACAAAGTAAATAAATGTGCAAATAGTTACAGTGTACATATTGTATTAGAACAACATATTAGGCATTGGAAGATGAAAATTATGAATTGATATGAATCTCAGACTGCAGAATCAGTGCAAATAACAAATTCTCTTATGATTCATTGTTGTTGTTAGGTACCATTGGGTGGGACCTGACAATACCGACCCTGTGTAAAACAGAACACTCCTTGATACTGTGCCATGCCTGGCCTTATGTCAGTGTTTCTCTGCTATGCATAGGGTTTCCAATGGCTGATTGTTTTGAGGTTGTTTCAGGAGTGGGCTGCCAGGTTCTTCTCCCATTTTTGCAGTGCTGGGGATGGAATCCAGTGCCTCACAGTGCACAGAGCAGCACTGTACCAACTGAGCTAAACCTTTCCTATATACATTCCCTCTCTTTCCATGGAAGAAACTCTTCTCCTCCAGTGGTTCCCACCTCCCAAAGTTTCCATAACTTCCCAAAATAGTGCCACTCACTCACTGTGGACCATGCATTCAAACACATGAGGCTCTTGGGTACATTCCATATTTAAACCATAAAAATCCATAAATAAAAAATGCTTTTTTGATATGTTTCTACTGTAATGTGATTATCAAAATAAAGTTAATTAACATACACATTACCTCATGTGGTCTTTTGTGTGTGTGTGTGTGTGTGTGTGTGTGTGTAGTAAGACTATTTAAGATCTACTCCTTTAGCAAATTTCAAGTATTAACTATTGTTAGGTGCCTTCCAGTTGGGTCCAACTCATAGCAACTCTCATTGGGTTTTCAGTGGCTGATTGTTTGGGGATTGCTTTGAAAGTGGATTGCTGTGTCCTTCTCCCATTTTTGCAATGCTGAGGATTGGACCAGTGCAGAGCAGCACTCTACCAACTGAGCTAAACCCCAACCCCAACATTAACTAGAGTCACTTTAAATCCCCAAAATTTATTCATTATGCATAATTGAAACTTTTTATCCTTTGTCCAACATAGCTCATTTCTCCCACATCCAAACTATAGATTTAAAAAAAATTTTTTCCAAGTGTCATGTAGGATAAGATGCATTTAATGAATATCATAGGTCTAGTATAGCAATTGGGGCTGGGATTTAGCTCAGTAGAGCACTGCTCTGCAGTCTCTGAGGTCCCGAGTTCGATTCCCAGCACCGCAAAAATCAGAGAAGGACCTGGCAACCCACTCCTAAGGCAATCTGAAACAATCTGCCATTGAAAACCCTATGAGGGTTGCTATGAGTCAGACATGACTTGACGGCACACAACAACAACAACAACAACAGTATAGCAATTAAATTGAAAGCTAGTATAGCAACTGGGTTGGGTTGGTAGAACACTGCTCTGCACTTTATGAGTACCCAGGTTCAATCCCCAGTACCACAAAAATGGTAGAAGGATGTGGCAGTCCACTCCCAAAAACAATCCTAAAAGAGTGATCCATTGGAAACGCTATAAGGGTCGCTATGAGTTGCACCCAACTTGGCACCTTACAACAACAAAGTATAGCACTTTTATTGCAGATATAGTCAGGAATGGAATTGCCTAGATGTCTACCAGAAATTTAACCATAATTACATCAGTTCCTTAAACTTTAGATAATTAATTCTAGTTCTGCTGATTTTGGACTAATGAGCCTTTCAGAAAGCCAAGGAAACAATACTAAAATAAATGGAAAGCATTGATTTCATCTCTGTGTGCACTCTGACAAGAGGCTACGTGCAGATGTTAGGTTACAATGGAATGATGATTCATATGCCTTTGTTCCCCACAACCTTAACAGTTAAAGGTATCATCCTTTGCTGAGGATAAAAATTTGTGAAGCTGTTTTATCCCCAGAAGGCTCACCTTGTTATGTAACTTACAGAAAGACTTTTATGTCATTGAAACTCACAGTGAGGGTCTCAGATCAGCATCAGCATATCACCTGGGAGGTTTCGAGGAATGCAGAATCTCAGGTCCATGCCAGATGCACTAAATCAGAATATACATTTAACTAAGATTTCCCAGACAAGGAAATGGAATGCACAACTTAAAAAGAGCTGACTTAAGTATCTGTGGGGGAGAAGTAGTAACCATAGTGAGTCCCTTTACATCATTATAAAAATCATAACAAAAATGTAATTATTTATTGAGGTAGAACACATAATACCTTGTGTGGAATTTATTTTCAAGACTGCACTCAGTATAAGAGTATATTATGAATACAAGTGTTGCTTTAAGTTGAATTATATCCCTCTTAAAATTCATACTTTGAAATCCTAACTCCCCAGTTCCTCAGAATATGACCCTATTTGGCAATAGTTTCACTAAAGATTAACTAGTTAAACTAAAATGAAGTCATTCTAGAGTAGAGGGAAATCATTACTCAATATACCTGGTATCTTTATTTTTTAAAGAAAAGAACTTTGGATGCATACGCATACAAGCACACGGAGACAAAGAGTGTTGCAGCAAGAGCCAAGAAATCTCAATAATTGCTAATGAACCACCAAAAGCTTGGTGGCAGACATGGAACCAATCTCTCCCTTACAGCCTTGAGAAGGAAGCAACTCTGCCAGTAACTTAACATCAGACTTCTAGCCACTAGAACTGTTAAGACAATACATTTCTATGGTTTAAGTCACCCTGATTGTTGTGCTGTTATGCTAGCCCTAGAAAACTGAAAAATCTTCAGGGCTTTTTAATTCATCCCATAATGTGTATGTGATTGCATTCTATTGAAAAGTTACATTAAACCTAGAAACTATTTCTTTTGGAAGAAACAAATCAAATTGTTGACAGGTATATCAGACTTTGAGAGCATGATTTTGTAAGCTCTATGAAACCTCAGAGCTATGATATCACTGACACATATTTACATTGAGGGAAAGCATTCTAAAATTATATGTGTATAATTAACACAGTGGGGGAGGTTGATATTTTGTCTTCTTGTTTTGTCAATTCTTATCATACCGTGAGATGCATAAAACAGCTCTCACTATTGCATTCACATAATTAAACATCAGGAACTGATCTAGCATTCTTCCTACTAATGTGAGGGAGTAAATCTTTGCTATTCCACAGAGCTATTGAGAAAAATCCTCCAAATAGTTTATGTGTAAACAGATTCTGAGAGGTTTATTATTCCAAAACTGGGGTATGGATTTGCCAAAAGAAATAGTAAAAGAATGGTCAAAAGAGTCAAGATCTGAGTAAAATTTGTAAGACTGTAAATATAAGAAAGGATTGCAGCCTTGATTAAGAATAATATTTAAAAGCAACACAGTAACAAATAGCAATAATTATTAAGAACCAAAAACATTCTAAAAGCAAGCCTTTTGTTGAAATCAATTTAAGATCCTGATGGGGGGAAGATAGATCCAAAGGATAATAAGATCTTGAACTTGAATATTATGTGATATAAAAATCACATTATTCAAATAAAAAACATAGAAGGCACTGAACAACTTTTGGTATTATTTCTTAAAAGCAGACTGCCTGTTCAAAGTGCACATTTAAGTATGCAACAATTTTCAGATTTTTTTCTTGAGAAAGAAAATAAAAAGATTGCTCATTTAACCAAAGAATCATGTCTCAAAGCTGGTTGAGCTGAACCCAGTTTCTGCTATTCATGAAGCAAGTGGAATAATAATTTCCGGGAACTGTGTGGTGTTTCAATTGCTATTGTAACAAACAACCATAGTTAAGGGTTAAAACAATGCAAATTTATCTTACCCTTGTGGAGGTCTGACTTGGGTCTGATAGGGCTATAACCAAGGTGTTTATAAGGCTGTGTTCCTTTCTGGGAGCTCTAGGAGGCTGCTGTGGTTTGGATATGAAATATCCCTCACAGGATTGTGTTTCAAGCATTTGATCTCCAGCTGGTGATGCAGTTTTGGGAAGGTGTGGAAACTTTAGGCAATGGTGCCTCCCTAGAAGGAGTTTGTCACTGAAGATGTGCCTTTAAGGGTTATACAGGGTCCTCAGTCTCCTCCCCTTTCTTTGCTTCCTGGCCACCAGGATGGGTACTATTCTGCTTTGCCATGCCCTTTCCGCCATGATTGACTGACCCATCTGAAACTGTCGGCCAAAATAAATCCTTCCTCCCTTAGGTTGTTTCTCTTGTGTATTTTGGTCTTTGTAACAAAAAGCAAATACAGAAAATTGGCACCAGATAAGGGAGGTCATTGCTGTGACTATTCCTGAAGATGGGGTAGAAAAGGCTTTGGAACCGGTTTATTAGAGAAATGTGGAAAAGTTTGGAGGTAAGGCCAAACATGGTGGCACATGCTTGTAATCCCAGCATCTCAGCACTCAGGAGGCTGAGCAGAAGGATGACGAGTTTGAGGCTAGCCTGGGCTACATAGGGAGACCTTATCTTAAAAAAATAAAAAAAAGGGAAGAAAAGTGTGGACATAAGGCCTAGTGAACCCCTACAATGCAGTAAGTAGAACATAATGGGTAATTCTGGTGGAAGCCCAGAAGACCAGAATGCTGATAGAAATGCAGAGTGAAGGCCAAATGCATGAGGTTTCAGATGGGCATGGTGACTATCTTGGGAATTGGACTATGCCTTTGTAACAAGGCCAAGCAAGATGTGATGGCACTTTGAGGTAGAGAAAAGTCAAAAGGATTTAACTGGTGTGTCATTGAATCTAAACTGTCTCTCAAAGATAGAGTGTTTGAATGTTTGGCCCCCAGGTCATGGCCCCATTTGTGGAGGCTGTGGAACTTTGGCAGGCAGGTTCTATCTCCGTGGAAGTGGGTCATTGTGGGCAGGACTTTGGAAGTTTTATCTGAAGCCCTGGGTTCCAGTAGCTCTCTCTACCCTCTGCTTCCTGATCACCAATATGTGAGGTTCTCTGCCATGGACCCACCACGCTTGCCCTGCTGCCATGCTTTCCTAACTCTATGGACTGTGATTGTCTAATTGTGAGCTATAATAATCATTCCTTCCATAGGCTTATTTCAGTGGATTTCTCTACCATGGCAACACACCAGCTGACTAATATGTGGAGAATTGAAGATGTCTACCTAATTTTGACCCATTAAAACACCACCAAAATTATAGCACATGGATTTTTTTAAAATAAATATGAGCCTGACATGGTGGCTTATGTCTCCAATCCCAGAAACTCAGGAAGCAAAAGCAGGAGGATCATTAAATTTGAGGCAAAAGCAACCTGAGTAACTTAAAAACGGGCTGTGTGTTCAGCCCAGTTGTAGAGCACTTGCAAAGTATGTGCAAGGCTCTGAGTATACAATGGAATATTTCTCAGCAATAAAAAAATGAAATAATGTCATTTGCAGAAAAATGGGTGGAACTGGAGAACATCATCTTAAGCAAACGAACACAAACTCAAAAAGAGAAATACCATGTATTCTCACTCATATGTAGGAGCTGGATCTTAAAGGAAGAAAGACTCCTATACATAAGTTGATATATGAAAAATACACAAACTTTTTGAAGAAGGGACAATATAAAGAATAGAAAGAAGGAAGGAGAGAACTAAAAGGGAAGTGAAGGTTATAGAAGGCGGGATGGGGAGGAGAATCAATGTAGAGGTTTAAAGGGGGAGAGGATAATCTCAATGTAAACAACACAACTGTGTGAATACATTGGAAAAAGAGGGAACTATAACCCAAATATGCATTTGAGTTTTACTACATATTAGTCAAAAGCCTCCATAAACCTTGTAAGTTGATAAAAGTGTACCCAAAAGCGATATAATAGTTGCATAATGGAAAAAGTCAATGCTATATTACTCTGTACCCTACCATCATTTACCAATAAAGGGAGAAAAAGCAAGAAATTCCATCAGCATAGACAGAACTGGGGAAGAGACAATGCCAGCGACACAGTTTTGATCTGAGAACAGTGATAACTGACTTAGAAGAGTTAAGAAAGCCAAACCCCAAACATAGTGAAGAGAGCTAAGAAATGTCCATTTTATACCACTGGTCTTCCAAGACGGCCAGCAGCTTAAAGGGCTGGGACAAATAGGTGCAGCTCACATAAGGAGAACTAAAACAAAAACTCCTGGAAACGTTAGAGATGTAGGTCCTTCCACTCCTCTACTAAACCACTTCTGGGAGAATTTTCTGCTATTCTGGAAGAAAGTCTGCAAGACTGCCCATTTTTGGGACCCCTCCATGCTACGGAGGCTTTTCTTCCCTATCTCCTTAAATAAAACTTGTTTGCTTTTCCTGGCCTTTGTGCAAGTTATTCCTGGGCAGCAAGCTCAGGAGCCCAGCACCTGGCCACTTGCACTCCCACAACATGGTGACTTAGCAAGCTGAGGCAGGAGGATCACTAGTTCCCTGCCAAAACCAGCCTGTGAACTTAGAGAGACACTGTCTCAAAATAAAAAGTAAGAAAAGGGGGGACTGGGAGTGCAGCTCAGTGGTAGAACACTTGTGTAGCATGGATGAGACCCTGAGTTCAACTCCCGAGTAATGGAAATAAAAAATTGTTTGGTCATGGGAAGCACAATTTAAAATAACTAGGATTTTATCCTTCCAACTGGCTTGCATCTAGCACTAAGAAATACATAGGTAGTGGTAGGTGCTTCGTGTGCTTCTAGTTGTTGTTGTTGTTGTTGTTGTTGTTGTTGTTGTTGTTGTTGTTAGGTGCCGTCGAGTCAAGTCCGACTCATAGCAACCCTATGTACAGCAGTTCGAAACACTTGCCGATTCTGTGCCAGGCAAACGATCTTATTTATGTTTAAACCCATTGTTGCACACACTGTGTCAATCCATCTGGTGGAGGGTTTTCCTCTTTTGCGTTGACCTGCCACTCTCCCAAACATGATATCCTTCTCCAGGGATTGATCTCTCCTGACTACATGTCCGAAATATGTAAGACACAGTCTGGCCATTCTTGCTTCCAAGGAGCACTCTGGTTGCACTTCTTCTAGGACAAATTTGTTGGTTCTTTTGGCAGCCCATGGTATATTCAATAGACGTCTCCAGCACCACATTTCAAAAGCAGCAATTCTTTTTCTATCTCCCTTGTTCAATGTCCAGCTTTCACAACCATATGATGCCACTGAAAATACCATGGCATAAGTCATGAGTATGTAAATGTTAATACCTTTTAAGGAACTTAGTTTATTAAAATTAAAATAAACACATTCATTACTGTAGCAATACTAATTTAGGTATTTCTCTTATGGATATAAAAACATTTATATAGGCTGTAAGTTCCAAGGTCACTTTGCAACATTGGTTTGTTGCAACAATGATATGGGCTGAATTTTGTCCCCTTTGAATTTGTATGCTAAGCTGTGATCCCTAATGTGATATTATTTAGAGATGAGGTCTTGGGACATAATTAGGTTTGGAAGAATTCTTATGAGTAGGTCTCCCATGGCGACATTAGTGCTCTTAAATGAAGAGACACTGAAGAACTCTCTGTGGCTCTTGCTCTGACTCTGATGAGGACACAGAAAAAAGGTGGCCTTCTGCAAGCCAGAAAGAGAGCTTCACTAGAACTTACATGCTGGCACTCTGATCCTAAAACTCAAGCTTCCAGAACTATGAGAAAATAGTCTGTTATTTAATCCACACTGTTGTTGTTGTTAGGTGCCATTGAGTTGGGTCTAACTCATAGCGACCTTTACAGGGTTTTCAATGGCTGATTGTTTGGGGAGTGATCTGCCACATCCTTTTGCCATTTTTGCAGTGCTGGGGATCAAACCCAGATCCTCAGAAAGTACAGGTCAGTGCTCTACCAACTGAGCTAAAGCCCAGCTCTTAATCCATGTAGTCTATGGTATTTTGATATGGCAGCCCATGCTTACTTAGGCAATAAATAAACAACATTAATATCCATCAGTTAGATAACTCTTGATTATTGCATAACTACCACAAAAATGGATGAAAGATAAATATTTTGAACTTGAGTAGTGACTGTGACCTAATTTGAAAGAAGAAAAGAAAATTATAGAGCCTGGTATTGTGGCACATGCCTGTAGTCTCAGGGTTTTGGGAGGCTGAGACAGAAGAATCTTGAGTTGGAGGTCAGAGACAGCCTGTGCAATTTAGCAAGATCCTATCTCAAAAATATAATAAAAATTTTTAAAAAGCTGAAGGTGTAGCTCAGTGGTGAAGTGCTCACCTAGCATGCATGAGGCCCTGGGTTTAAGCCCCCACGTACCGAAAACAAAGAAAAGTGCAGTGATACATGCTGATTGATCTTCTATTTGTAAATCAAATGAAAATTAAACTCAGCTAGAATACATATATGTATATATACTTACGTATATATACATAGCCTGCAGCTGTAGCCCTGTGGCATCTGATCCCGTCAGATCTCAGAAGCTAAGCGGGGTCGGGCCTGGTTAGTACCTGGATGGGAGACCGCCTGAGAACACCAGAAGCTGTAGGCTTGGGAGAAGGACCTGGCAACCCCCTCCCAAAAATCAATCTGC
>VMDO01003541.1:86149-141226 GCA_007922755.1 Pedetes capensis
TGTGTATATATATATATATACACACACACAAATCTACTTATCTGTACAGCCATGCATCTCTATCTACCTGTGTCCATCTATGAATGTATGTGATCATATAGGAACATAGAGAAATATATAGGCTGAATCTTCTGTCCTCCAAATTCCCATATTGAATCCCAAATCACAAAGATAGTGTTATTTGGAATCAGAAAATAATTAAGGTTAGGTGAAGTCATGAGTGTGGGCTCCTGGCATATTTTATATACTTCTTAATTTTTTTAAAATGTTGCTTTCTTCTGAAAAATATGATTAATAGATCATATGAGATATATTATCAATGTTTTACTTTATGTATCTGTGCATTGTTTTAATTCTTACAAGCACCCAAAATTTTGGAAGAAAAATATTTTCTTGAATTAATTTATTGGTGATGGAGCCTCTAAAGTACTTTACTATGTGGCTTAAGAACTACAATATGCAAGAGAAATTTGAATTGGAGGTATTTTCAATTTGGGTGTTTCTTATCCTATCAATTTTGGCAAAAATGAATTATCCCATAACAGTATGGTATTGTAAATTGTGATTGCAGAAAGCCAGTAAGTACCTGGAAACTTCTTAAGTTAATTATATGATTTTTCAAAGCCAATTCTTATGGATGAAAAATAAATATAACTTATAATTCAAATTATTTTATATCCTAAAACAATTATATTAAAAATAATATTTATGCTACATATTTAAACTCCTTGAGTTGAAAAATATCTTGAGAGACCAAATAGTATAGACCTTTTATTTTCAAAAGAGAGATGAATGAAGCCAAGAAAGTATGAGCAACTTACCTAAGGCCTACAGTGAAATTGACAAGAAAAATTAAGACAGCAATTGAAGAAACTAATGACTAAAAATCTACATATAAAAATCAGACAGTATTTTAGCTACTTGCTACATGTGTAAACCAGACTACAACTTAGTGGTCTAAAACAATAATGATCTGTTAATTCTCCTGATGTTGTTGGTCAGGCTTTGGGGCTGGGCTTGGTTGTTCTTTGCTTACCCACAGGGCACCAGCTGAGGTTTTCCACTTGGCCACATTGAGCTTAAAGCTGGTTTCCTTGGTGTTCTTCCATGTGTCACATGCCTGCCTTGGATTTCCTCAAAGCATGGTCATCTAAGGGTCATAAAATCTCTGACATATTTAGCCTAACTTAATTATATATATATGACAAAATTAAACTCCTCCGTCCTGAAGTAATTAAAGCCAATTTCCTGAAATGTTAATCTCCCTTCTCTTTCTCTATCTCTCATTCTCTCTCCCCTCTCTCCTTCTCTCTCCTACTCTTTCTCCTTCCCTCTGTACCTCCTACTATATTCACTAGGAAACCCTAATACATATATTTCAATATCAATAATGCTTTGAGAGGATCAAAGTCTTAAAGAAGACTTTTGGATTGGTTCTTGAGTTTCAAGAGTTGCAATTCTAATGTGATTAGATTTAAAATCACCTAGGATTCTATAATTTCCAGTGCATGTGCCAGTAGATATACACAAAATATCATCATTGTTTACTCGTGGAAAATAAAGTTCGTCTCAATATTTAGAGTAGTTCTGTTCTATAAAGCTTCTGTGAACATTGAATTAGTGGATGTGAAACAATTATTCCTAGAGCAAATGTACACAAATGTTTATATATTATATATGCAAGGTATCTATATCTCACATGCAATATAATCTTACATCCTAAAAGTAATCTGGCAGATCTTGTTTTCTTTATTTTATAATAAATGAGGATTAGTGACTCACTTAACGCTGCTCCACTAATAGGTGCTACAACTGAGATTCAAATCCTATCCAGCTGACCCCAGAGCTGGAGTTTAAAACCTATTTTGTGCTGCTCCCTCCCATCTCCACAGTCCCCTTATCCAAGTACAGAAAGAGAATGTCACCTTGGTCAATCTTTTCTGGGAATGCCTGTGCCAGACAACTTTTTGCTCCTTTGTGCCAGTCTGTGAATGATAATTAAAGTATTGTGGGTGTTGATTTTGTAGTTAAAAATATATTTTAGTGAGTAGATGAATTGTCATATACAAGTTCCAAGGACAATGAAGATCCAACTGCATTATAAAAAGTAAAGTTGTAAGTGAACATATATGTGATACCTTAGAATACTGCAGTCAAACTACTGAGTATAATGAGACAGGCTGGTTGATCCTAAATGCTCCAAAGAAAGTGGTATAAGAAAGAATGAACTTAGATGAAAGTCTTAGTGCAAGCTTCACATAAGTGACCTGAAATCATCTGTTTTCCTTCAAAGAAACCTGATTTTCTGTAGCCACAGGGCTCAGATTTCTGAAAAAAAAATCCTAAAATGGCTGAATTCCAATGACAATTGAATTCCTAATCTCAGAGGATGCCTACTGCTAATGAGAAGACATTGACTGAAAGGAATTGGATCTTGAAAATTGGACTGGTAACACATGGGAAGACCCTGACAAAGCTGAAGATATCAAATTCTGAAATTCCACTGAGTCTTCTTTGTCAATAGAAATAACCTTTTACAACCACCTGAAGAGGCTACTCCTGATCTGTCTGATGTCAGTACCATGATTTACTCAGAAATAGTTGCTGTGTAAGACTCTCCTGCTTCTCCTTAGAACCTACCCCTGCCATCTTTCTGTGCTTCCAGACTGTAATAGTAGTAGACCCAAGTACCAGTAGGCCCATTTATAAGGCTTAAGTCTAGGTAATATGTGGTGGAATGGACATTAGGCGTGTAAGATAATGGTGGAAGGAATAGAAAGTTAGGTCCAGGTGAATTTTTGATATAGACCCACTAGACAGAGTTCTAAGCTCAATGTTGTAGTTTGTTGTTGCTAGGTGCCATCAAGTTGGGTCTCATTTGTAGCAACTTTATGTACAGAAGAACAAAACATTCTTGACACTCTGCCATGCACACTATCTTTTTTATATTTAAGCCCATTGTTGCATACACTATGTCAATCTATCTATTTGAGGGTCTTCCTTTTTCATACTGACCTACCACTCTCCCAAACATGATGTCCTCTCCAGGGATTGGTTCCTCCTGACAATATGTCCAAAATACATAAGACACAGTCTAGACATCCTTGCTTTCAAGGAGCCCTCTGGTTGCACTTCTTCTATGATGGATCTTTTGACAGTTCATGGTGTACTCAATATTCATCTCCAGCACCATAATTCAAAAGCATCAATTCTTCTTCTGTCTCCCTTATTCATTGTCTAGCTTTCATAAACAAATGATATGACTGAAAATGCCATGACATGAGTCTTCAATGTGACATATTTACTTTTCAATACTTTAAAGGAGTCTTTTATAACAGATTAGTTCCAATTTTTATGAGGTTTTTAAAATTGCTGTTATTTGTTTGTTTTTTTATTTGGCTAAAACATGGACCAAGATAGATGGTGTATATTAAATGAAGTTGAAATTTCAGAACTTCCTTGGTATACTGTAGAATAAGGTATCCAAAGCATAGAGACACTGGAAAGTTTTGGATACTCATTCTACACTATTGATATTTTGTGGGTTTATCACATAAAATCTGCTTACCACCATGGGACAGCACAGCTTTCACCACGATTGGGAGAAATTTATGAGTAGAGTCCCAGTGTCTCTGAAAAGCTTTGTGATCACAATTTTTAGTAGGTCAGAAATCAGAGTGGAACCTGCTGTCACTGAACTTGGATCCCCCAACGCAATAGATGGAAGGGGCTAAGTGGCAACATATAATAATCACCAAAGACAAGGTGAGCATGGTTACCATAAGAGAGGACAGAGTTAAAGCAGTGGCCAGACCAGGGTGACTCATAGAGACATGTGACATTAGCTACCTAATAATGGTGTTGCTAGCAGAGAAAAAGATGGGTCAATTCTTACCTGACGGGGTAAGCAAGAGTTTACAGGTCAAGGAACTGAATGCCTAATGTGAATTACCAGAACCAAGAGAATAACAGAGCTCTCAATCAAGTCACAGAATTTGAACCAGTTTACAGTACCTGAACCCTTTGAATGCAGGGGAGACTAGTCTCTTTGGGGAAAGACCCTGCTACTTTGGCAAAAATTTATACTATTAATCTTTCTCCAAGCATTTCCCAAAGAAAGCCAAGGCCTTTTAGCAAGGTTACTATGCCCTGAGGAAAGGAAATAATCACATTTTCAGGGATCACTAAACAGTGGCTCAGAACTGACACTAATTCCAGGAGACCCAAATGTCACTGTGGTGTGCCATTTGGAGGAGGGGCTTATGAAGGTTAGATGATCAATGGAGTTTTGGCTCAGATCTGTCACACAGTGACTCCAGTGAGCCCCAGAAGCCATGCTGGGCTTATTTCTTAGGATTCACAAATGGAATGCGCTTTCTCAAGAACTAGCAGAATTTCTACCTTGACTTGTGGAGTAAGGACTATTAGAGTAGAAAAGGCCCATGGAAGGCACCCACACAGGCTTTACCTAGGAAAAAAGTAAACCCCAAGCCCCAAATTCTGCATTTCCGGTGGGATATCAGAGATAAGTGTCACAATTGTTGTTGTTGTTAGGTGCCGTCGAGTCGGTATCCAACTCATAGCGACCCTCATAGGGTTTTCAATGGCTGACTGTTTCGGGATTGCCTTGGGAGTGGATTGCCAGGCCCTTCTCCCATTTTTGCGGTGCTGGGAATTGAACTCAGGGCCTCAGAGACTGCAGCGCAGCGCTCTACCAACTGAGCTAAGTCCCAGCCCCAAGTGTCACAATAAGGACTTGAATTATGAAAAAGTGGTGATTCCCATTATTTTTCCATTCAACTCACCTGTTTGACATGTGGAGAAAGCAGATGATTCTTGGAGAACGGCAATGGATTGTCATAAGCTTAACCAAGTGGTTGCTTAAATTGCAGCATCTGTACTAGATGTAGTTTCACTGCTTGAGCAAAGTAACACATCCCCCTGGTACCTGGTATATAGCTACTAAACTGGAAAATACTGTTTTTCTCAATGTCTCTTAGTAAAGACCACCAAAACCTGTTTACTTTCAGCTGGCAAAGCCAGGAATACAGTCTTTCTGTCCTACCTTTGAGTTGTATTAACTCTCCAGGCGTCTGGTCACAAATTTAGTCTGCAGGTACCTAGATAGCCTTTCCTTTGTTCAAAAAAAAAAAAAAATCATGCCAGGTGTGGTGGCGCACGCCTGTAATCCCAGTGGCTGGGGAGGCAGAGGCAGGAGGATCACAAGTTCGAGACCAGAGGCAGTCTGCATAACTTAGCGAGAACCTGTCTCAAAAAGTAAAAAATGGGCTGGGGGAGCAGTTCAGTGGTCCAGCACTTGCAGAGCATGCAAGCATGAGGCTCTGGGTCCAACCCTCGGGACCACCAAAAACAAAAAAGAAAAGAAAAGAAAAGAAAAGAAAAAGAAAATTACATGGATGCATTACATTGATAATATTGTGCTGATTGGACCTACTGAGCAAGCATTAGCAATGATGTAGCCTTATTGCTGAGACATTGCATGTCAGATTGTGGGGGATAAATCTGATCAAAACTCAAAGGGTTTCACCTCTGCAAAATTTCTGGGAGTCCAATCATGTGGGGCATTTTGAGATATCCTTTCTAAGATGAAGAAAAAATTGTTGTACCTAGCCCCTGCTAGCACCAGAAAAGAATCACAAGAGTTCGAGGGCTTCTTTGGGGTTTTGAGACAACATGTTTAATGTTTGGGTTGTATTACTCCAGCTCACTTACTGACACCCCTCTCAAATAGGGGGCTGGGATTTAGCTCAGTTGGTAGAGAGCTGTGCTGCAGTCTCTGAGGTCCCGAGTTCAAGTCCCAGCACCACAAAAATGGGAGAAGGACCTGGCAATCCACTCCCAAGGCAATCCCGAAACAGTCAGCCATTGAAAACCCTATGAGGGTCGCTATGAGTTGGATACCGACTCCACGGCACCTAACAACAACAACTCTCAAATAGGCTAATTTTGAGTAAGGCCCAGAGCAAGAGAAGTCTCTGCAGCAGGTCCAGGCTGCTGTTCAAACTGTTGTGCTACTTGGGCCACATGAACCAGCAGATCCTATGATGTTTGAGATGTCATTTGTAAACAGAGATGATGTTTACAACATGTGACATAAAGCCATCATTTTATTCAGGTGGTGATTGGCAAGTTTTTCACCTGTTATCAAATTCTCCCCATCTTTCATTTTTTCTTCTTTATTTATACTTCATCTGATGTAATGATTAATTTTATGTTTCAACTTGGTTGGACCACCTATTTGACCAAACATTATTCTGGATGCTTCTGGGCGAGGATGTTTTGGGCGAGATTTACATTAAAATCAATAGGCTTTGAGTAAAGCAGATTGCCCTCCTTCATGTGTGTCTCTTGTAGTCAGTTAAAGGCCGAATAGGAAAAAAGAATGGACTTCCTGGAAGCAAGAGGGACTTCCACAGCTGATAGATTTCAGACCTGAACTTCCGTTTTGGCTTTTCCCTTGGGTTTGTTGTTGTTGTTAGGTGCCGTCGAGTCGGTATCCGACTCATAGCGACCCTCATAGGGTTTTCAATGGCTGACTGTTTCGGGATTGCCTTGGGAGTGGATTGCCAGGTCCTTCTCCCATTTTTGCGGTGCTGGGAATTGAACTCGGGACCTCAGAGACTGCAGAGCAGTGCTCTACCAACTGAGCTAAATCCCAGCCGTCCCTTGGGTTTACATCTTGCAAACCTTGGACTGCCTGCCTCCTTAATCACTTAGGTCAATTCATAAAATCCATTTTTTGTAAACATACACATATGTGTCTTATTGGCTCTATTTTTCTGGATAATAATCTACCTCATTTCCCCAGGCACTGAAGTGAATTTCAGTCCTCCATCTGGGTACCCCTCCAGGATCCAGGAATACCTTGAAGTCTTGAATTCAAGCAATCTTCCTGTCTCAGCATCCTGAGTAGCTGGGACGACAGGTATGCACACTGCCCCCTATAGGGCAGCCTTGGATAGCCGTATAAAACTCGGAAAGAAAAGATTAATCTGTAATCTCATTCTCTAACTCTTAATGATTCTATCTCTAAAATACTGTTCTCTGGTGAATAGCAGTGATTGACCTTTGTCTTTGTCTTTTACATTGGTTTAAAGAAAGAGATCAGTGTGAAAAGAAGAAAGCAGAGTGAAGGTAAGTGACCGAGTTAGCTTTATCAATTATGTCTATACATTTTCTAATTAAGGAAAATAAATTAGATAAAACTGATTAATTATATGTCTTAATGAGGAATATAACCTGATACTTACCAATTCCTGCTTTCATTGTTTTGATCCACATGGATAATCCTACCCGATGTTGTTCTTGAGATATAACTAGTACAATTAAAATAAAATTACATTTAATGCTTTCATTTTCCCATTAGGATTTTATTCTAAATTTTTAAATAATTAAGGTTTACAAACTCGATAGATAAAACACACATCAACCTCTATTTCTCTGGCATGTTAGAGGGAACTATCCAAAAACTTGAGTCAAATTTTGTTTTAGCCACTAGATGGCACTGAGTAACTATCTCTTTTTTTCCTTTGCTTTGTAGTGTTCAACTCCAGCTGATGTTTTCTAGTGTCAGCTGGCAAATTGAAGAAAGGAAAAATGTAATGGCTATTTACTGGAGATGGTGAAAAAGATAGAGGTTTTCATTAATGGAGAAATGAACACATTTTGTAATTCAATTGCTAGCAAAATTATTTTCTTTATTGTTATATATTTGTACAGTTAAAAGTAGGAAATAGGATCAACCCTTGAAATATGTTCAAAAATATAGTAAGGCTAGATGAAGTCAGCATTAACTGGGAATGTTTATCATGACCAAATAATAATTGGAGGCAAATGGCTATAACATAATACACCTGCCAAGATACAAGGACAAATTGCTTTTAACCACATAAAATAGACCATTTGCATTTGCATAATACGTATGCCCAAGAACACTAGTAGAGTTTATGAATGTCAAGAGAAGTCTTTCCTTCTTGAGTATTTTTACTTAAAAATAATGAATAATGAAATTTGCTTCGGGGCCTAGGATTAAAATTTTATCATGGGTCAGTGCTGCGGATTATATTTAACACTAGAATTTCTTGCCTTATTAGAACATTAAGTGCATTAAGTCTGAAATGGTCATTTGGTGATAGTTTTGTTGGGAAATAGAGATATGATTAGGAATCATTTGATCTATGGATAATATCATGCCACTATTTTTTTAAAAATCTTTTCAATGTCAAAATTATGACCTTAGAATCTGTTGGGCAGGATCTTTGGCAAGTGATGTATATTTTGGGAATATCAATATTGAAATAATCCAAAATTCCAGTGTAGACAAGCTTCCTTACAAACCTAGACAAGAGAATGTAAACCATAAAAGTTGACCAAGGTATTTGTAGGCATGAAAAGCTAAGTTAAGCAATAGGAGGCGAAATATTCATGTTCGACAGAGTGCTTCTCCAAAGGGAAAGAGGCTAGGTGATTGGTTCAATTTAGTAACATCTGACTGTAATATTTATCAGTGTTTTTGGAGATAGGCTGTGAGGATCACTTTTAACATCATTAATTCACTCAGTCACCATAGTAGCCCCAATCACGATAGCCTCCAACTATTTTACGTCCTCCCTGAACCCTTCCAATGCAGGACTCCATACTCAAGCCATCTAAGGAAACACACTTTCAAAGTATATTGGAGACTAATTCCCAGCCCATACATTCATCCTGTTCTTATTTTTTTATTTGTTGTTGTTAGGTGCCGTCCAGTTGAGTCCAACTCATAGGGACCCTCATAGGATTTTCAATGGCTGACTGTTTCAGGATTGCCTTGGGAGTGGGTTGCCATGTCCTTCTCCCATTTTGTGGTGCTGGGAATCGAACTCGGAACCTCAGAGACTGCAGAGCAAACACTTATACCTGTTAAGCATGTGCTCTACCACTGAGCAACACCCCCAGCCCCTTTTCTTAAGTAAGTACCTCAAGCTGGCATGTGGTATATGCCTATAATCCCAGCAATTTGTGAGGCCAGAGCAGAAACAGAAAGATTGCAGGTTCAAGGTCAGATATGGCCAGTGTAACATAGCAAGACATTGTCTCAAGATAAAAAAAATAGAAAAGGGACTGGGGTACAGCTCAGTGGTAGAGCACTTGCAAAGTTTGTACAAGGCCCTGGGTTCAGTCTCTCAGTACTGCAATAAAATAAAGTAAAATAAAATAATAAATAAAATAAATAGGTACCTCAGTGCCTCCCTTCTCTTCAGAATCCTCCTAGAGATAACAATGAAGGAAATAAATGTGTGCGTATTGGCTGCTATTTTCCAGATGCCAAGTCTCTCTCTAGGTAGTAATTAGGAAGGAGTTTTACAAAACATTTAGCCATGGAACCTGGGGAGTCTGAAAGAGTTAATTTCTGTCTTTAGGTAATTACTGCCAAATGGTTACTTCTGGAAGGAAATCTGTTTTATTCTGTTCATAAAAGAGATGAAGCTGGGGACTCTGGTGAGGGGAGGGTAGATGTGCATTCTTAATACATTTAAAAGCAGAAAAGAATAGGCTTCCAAAGGTCTCAATAAATCAAAGAAAAGACCTTTTAAAAATAGTGATATGTGCCAGATGGCACACATAGGGATCGATATTCTGAATCCTTTAGGGATGGGGCTTAATTCTTTTGAATCACATGTAGCATCTGATGCAGAGATTTGTAGCTAGTGGGCACCTAGTTAATATTTATTGAACTAGATCAAATTTGGCACAAGCACACGTGCGTGCACACACACAAACAAGTTGGTAATCAGAAATAAATAGCTAAAGAGTTGCTAAGGCTCAAACCTTATTGAAGGTGGGAAAATTATATTTGAGCTATAATTGCTTCATTTCTAGGACATTTTTTGTTCAATTTTGATCTCAAGAAATTAAACTTGAGTTTGAGATTAAATAATGTATTTAAGAAGACTAACATTATATCAAAAGTATCCCATCAATTCATTCATTCATTCAGTGAATAGATATTTTGTGATAATATAAGTAAAAGGCTTCTTCTGCCTCGAAGGAGTTTAGAGTCTGGTATGGTGGATGATTCTTCCGGAGCATAGCCAGGCACACAGCAAAATGACCAAGACAGTCTCAGAAGCAGGATGGGACAGGCTCAATGGACCGCTTTTGTAAAACAGTAGGCCTTCTGTGCTTGCTGTGAAGCTTAGTTTCTCCATCTCCACTCTTTCTTCCCCACTGCATTTTGGGAGGCTCAAATTGGGTTTTCCTTGTACTAGTTAACCCCTGCTGGGATTTAGCTCAGTTGGTAGAGTGCTGGTCTGCAGTATCTGAGGTCCCAAGTTCGATTCCCAGCACTGCAAAAACAGGAGAAGGACGTGGCAATCTACTCCCAAAGCAATCCCACAAAAATCAGCCATTGAAAACCCTCTGAGTGTCACTGAGTCAGACAGAACTCCACAGCCCTAACAACAGCTAACCCCCTGATAAACTCTGCCAATAGACGGCGCTGGAGGAAGACTAAAGGGCAGTTGAGGTGATGCAGGGACTTGCTCCTTTTTGCTGGCATGCTGTTCCTATTAAAGTTAGGCCAACTTGGCTTCTGGTTACAGTGAAAAGATTTGCTCTATACTTTCAGATGCAGCCTTAACTTGCCACAGAGATACTATCCTCATCAACCAGCCACCATAGCTCCCCAAAGGCTTAGTCCTAGCTGCATACACCCCAAGAGAAGCCTGCAGGTTCATCTGTTCCGGGACTTAGATCCCAGCTCCATAGACATCTTGCCTAAATTTCTAGATTCTAATTCTGCTATCTGGGGCTGGGATGTAGCTCAGTTGGTAGAGCGCTGCTCTGCAGTCCCTGAGGTCCCGAGTTCGATTCCCAGCACTGCAAAATGGGAGAAGGACATGGCAACCCACTCCCAAGGTAACCCTGAAACAGTCAGCCATTGAAAACCCTATGAGCCTCGCTATGAGTTGGATACCGATTCGACAGCACCTAACAACAACAATTCTGCTATCCTGCTCTGTTTCTCCTCGTTTAGGGACAGCAGCAGCTTCCTGCAGGGACCATCTCTGTGTTATCTCAATTCTCCTTTCAGTTCCATAGCCACTGCAGTCCTCCAGTGTCTTGTTAATCCATTCCATACATTACTTTCTTATAAAAACCACTGGCATGTTTTCTATTTCTCTCCCCAGACCCTACCCAATACCCTTCGCCATCCTGCTTTTTCCTGAACCATTTTTTCTTATATCAATTGTCAAGAGCAGATATTAGGTACCTTTTTTTACATGACCCCCCACACTCCATTTGATTGGACCAGAAGTTCCAAGGGAGCAGAGCATTTGTGTTTGCCTCCCTGCTGAGTTCCCCAACCCTTGGAACAGTTCCTTTTGTTTAGTATGTCCTTGGCACACGTTTGTTGATGAAAAACTGAATGAATATTTAATGAGCAAATAAAAGAATAAATGAAACTGCTTTGACTATTACCATCTTACTCTGATAATCCTTTTATTCTCCACTACCTTAAATCATTCCCTTTCTTCTCAGACTGTTTTCATGCTAGCTGATACAGGAATGTTGTTATTAAGGGCCTTCAAGGCAGATCCTACTCCCAGTAACTCCTAATCGTCATAACTCTATGTACAGCAAGATGCAGCACTACCCAACACTGTGCCATGCACATGATCTTTTTATGTTTGAGCCCGTTGCAGCCACTGTGATTATTCTCATTTTGAGTTATGCCACAGCAGCAAAAGGCAGTCCCAGGGCCTTTACTCCATTCCCGTCATTGAGTTTGACTCTGCTTTGAGGGGGCTAAGATTTAACTTAGTTGGTAGAGTGCTGCTCTGCATGCTCTGAGGCCCTAATTCAATCCCCCACACCGCAAAAACAGGAGAAAGACCTGGCAGCCCACTCCTGAAAAAAAAAAAAAAACAGTCATTGAAAACTCTGTGAATACCAGAGAATCACTGACAGAGTGCCTGGCATGACACAGTGTCCAGTAGTGTTTCATTTTGTGTACATAGGGTAGTCATGAGTTGGGTCCGACTCAATGACACCTAACAAAAACTGCTTTGAGAAGGCAACTCTTTCCCAATGGTTTCTTGAATGCCTTCCAACTAGAGGGCTCATTTTCCAGTATTATTTTTGATAGTGCTTCTCTGATACTCATAAGGTTTTCAATAGCTAATTGTTTGGGGACAGGAATGGGCTGTTGGGTTCTTCTCCCTAGTCTGTCTTAGTCTGGAAGCTCAGCTGAAACCTATCTACCATGGATACCCCTGCTGGTATCTGAAATATTGGTGGCATAGCTTTCAGCATCACAGCAACATGCAAACCCCCACAGCATGACAAGCTGAAAGACACATGGGGGGATGCAGGGATAAAACTATCCATCTTGGATAGTTTCAGTCAGAGGTTCTCAACTGTCCTTTCCAGGAAGCATTTGGTAAGCCTTGGACCTATTAGACTGTCAGGACTAGAAGTTCTTTCTTCCAGCTAGTGAGGAGAGGCCAAAGATGCTGCTCATCATCCACCAGTGTCTAGAACAGCCCTCCACAGTGAAGAATTATCTAGTCCAAAATATTAATAGTGCTGCTCCTACAAAACTCTGATGTAGATATTAACCTCTTTAGAAGTAAGGGATTCCTCAGATAATATTTTAAAGTAACTTTTGGTCCTATGAATTTAGTTCTTTGTCTGTGCAAGACCAAATATTCCTAATGGAGAAAGAGACAATTTGTTTAATCATGGCCAAAGACCCAGATGTTTCTTTAAAAGATGATACTTAGAATCCTATGGATAGAATGTCCAGATGACTGGCTATTTTGCTCCTTAGCTGGACTTTTTAGAGAGTTATTCTAAACAGAGCCTGTGATTAAAAATGGAATAGTCATGTGATAGCTCAAGGGGCCCTGAGGTGGGTGGAAGGTGGGCAATGGCTTTGTATATAAAACTGCATAGGGAATGTTTACAAGAACAGGGTGTATTATTTTTATTGATCCAAATCCCATAATAATAATTACAAGAGCTAGCTGGTTTTTCTCCTAAATAATCCAGAGAATCGGCATTAACTGGGGATACAGAGTTTAAAAATGACATAAATCACTTGGGTATTTGCATTTTGAAGGTCATTTTGGATGAACCAGGTGGTTTCCTCTTGGACTTCAATTATAAAAATCTATTTTCTTAAAAAAATAGAAAAAGAATTGACCCACTTGGGTAATTGCTATTCCGATGAACTCCAACCTTAAGCTTCCTCCTCTACTCCCACATTTCCTTGAACAAGTTCACTCTATCATCTTAGCTACCAAAATATCCACAAGGTATATTTTTCTTCTCAGTGTATGGCAGTAATCCCATCTAATATATCAAATAGAATATAAAGTACTATGTGACTGTTATAAATTTTTCCGGCACAATTCCCAGAATCATTACTTAGTGTCATCCTCTTTCCAAACTATACTTACTAATTTTTTATAAACATATTTGAGCCTTCATCCTTATTCATCATCCTTTAAATTATAACTTCTCTAATTAAATAATTAAAGATGGTCATTAAAAGGACATTTAGTTGGTTGCACATACTTGCTGCTAAAATTGCAGTTGTTTAAACATTAAAAATAGCATGTCCCAGAGGGTACGTATGAAATTTGCCAGATAAAATAGCGATGTTAAGTTAAATGTAAATTTCAGATAAACAATTGCTTTTATCAACATAGGCATGTCTCAAGCAATACGTGGGGTATACTTATACTTAACAAAACTTGTAGCTTGTCTGAAATTCAAGTTTAACTAGATCATGTATATTTTTATTTGCTAAATCTGATTTTGAGTCATCTGGAGCCTGTGTACCAAGGCTATGTCTTTATAAACTCCTTCCATAAGGAATTCTTTTAAAATGATATTAGCAGTATTTTCTTTTCCTATAGTTCATAATGTTTTCTCTTCTAATGAAGGAATACTCATAAAATAATTAGAATTCATAGGAATGTGCCTCACTGAAAATAATGCAGTCATGAACTTGGGTTTCAAATTATGGACCCAAAATATTCTGGAAACAAGCTCTGTGATATCAACCATTTGCAAAATGTATAGTTGCTGTTTCCTTTACACTTGAATGGAGCTAAATCTCAGTCCCCCTTTCCCCCCTTAATCACAGTTCCCCGAGGAAAACCCAGAAATTGGTTGATGGTCAGTGGAAATGGCATGTGAAGAAAATAACTCCTTAACCATGTCACATATGGTCATCGAACCAGACTCAGGCTCAGCTGATCTGATTACCTGAGTTTTCTCCTGATTAATTCTGAATGACACAGAGAAATCAATCATGAAGACAGCCAAAATAATCATCAAGTTGGTTGATTCGGTTATATAAACTTGACCTTCACCTCTTCCTCTTCACCTATGTTCATTGTAAAGAGGTTTTAACAGATACGAGAAAAAAATAAAAGTTAAGGAGGTAATGTTTTCCTCAGACTCTGCTGTCTTACAAGCCAATAATTTTAACTGATCGCATTAAATGCAGCTTACTAGCTTTAGGAATCCTTTTATTTTCTTCCTTACAATTTCCTTTCCATTAAAAAAAAACACATGCCATAAAATCTAATCACATAAAACACCTACTTAGCATTGAATATCATACACTAAATAATTCCTTGCAAGGTACTCATAACTCAAAATACTTAAAATTCTTTCTAACAATATATTAGTGCCTTGTATTAGTGAAAAGTATGCTACTAAAAATAGAATGAAATAGTTTTCCTTCTTATATTTCAGGGCACTATGACAGAAGTTACTTCTCTCCTGGGTGAAAATTATGTGTGCTTGCACTAATGTAAACATGTTCCTTAAAATTCCAAAGATAAGATTCCTAAATACCACTAACTTATTAATTCATTACACAGTGATGGAAAGCCTATAGTGTAATGGATATTATTATTGGACATGAGATTGTAGACACTGAAATGAGGGAAAGAAAAGGAGGAAGGGAAGTTATACAGTGAGCAGTAAGTGCATCTATGGGAGAGTAAGGAAGTTTAAAAGCAGAACCCATAGGAAGATCTGAGTAATTTTATACAAGCATCAAAGAAGTCTCCTGGGATGACCACATGACATAATTTTTGAAGGACAAATATGAGTTGGTCATGTGAACCAAGAGGGAAAGGACATTCCCATCACCAAACCAAATGACCAAAAAGCACAAAGCAGGGGCCATGTTATGCTGCCACAAAACCAAAAGGATATGTGGAAGCCCAGGCATTGCAGGAGGTAGGCCCACTGAGGAGGAGGCAAAGAGTAGGAATGAGGCCAGAGAAAGGAAAAAGACATTTATGCTTCACTTGGAACTACTGATCAATCACCTGGTCCAGGTCAGGGCAGGACTGAGCTGTCCACCCAAGCAATTGGCTCAGTGGAGCTCAAGGAATGTTCACCAAATGTTGGGCAAGTGGAAATGGAAAACAAAGTGTCTACAAAGAAGTACTAAGAAGCCAGGAGCCTCCAGAGGGATAAGTGGTGTTGTAAGAGAGATATTGGGATATCAGAACTTGTCATTCATTCACCGAACATGTATTAAATAAGTACTGTTTGACTGTCTGAGGTGGTTATTCTGTGTGGATGACAAATTAAAATATTGTACTTTCTATTATGAGTTTCCTATTGCTGCTTTACAAACATGGAGATTTAAAAGCAACATAAAGTTATTATGCCATAGGTCTGAAATGCATTCCACTCTTGTGATTACATTAGGCCTACCTGGATTGTCCAGGGTGATCATCCTATCTCAAGGTCAACTGATTAGCAAACTTCATTCCATTTACACTTTAATTCTGCCTTACCTTATAACATATCATATTTGTAGGCTGCAGGGACTAGGACATGGACATCTTTGAAGGGGTGACATTATTATACCTACCATACTCATCTTAGAAGTTTATGGTCTAGTACCCAAAGACCATGGTAGGGTGCACCACTAATAGAGGCCACATGAACCTTAAATATAGGCTTTTGTTGTTAGGTGCTGTCAAGTCAAGTCTGACTCATAGTGAGCCTATGTACAACAGAAAGAAACACTCCCTGACTCTATGCTAGACATATGATCTTTTTTATGTTTAAGTCCACTGTTATAGTCACTGTGTCAATACATCTAGTTGAGGGTCTTCCTTGTTTTCATTGACCCCCTACTCTCCCAAACATGATGTCCTTCTCCAGGGATCGGTCCCTGCTGACATGTCCAAAATAAGTAAGACTCAGTGCAGCCATCCTTACTTCCAAGGAGCACTCTGGTTGCACTTCTTCTCGGATAGATCTGCTGATATAACAGGTATTTTCTTCTCCTTAAATCTATATAACAGGTAATTTCTTCTCCTTAAGTATAGACTTAAGGAGAAGAAAATACCTTTTATATCAATTGGCCTGTGCACAGGGGAGAAAGCAGAGCCTAGACCACTCAAGGTAAAATGAGGTTAAATCTGAGCATTGACACTTTGTAGAGTTATTGAAATACAGAAGTAAACTTTTTTTTTTGTTTTGGTTATGCTTTATTGGAGATAGTATAACTTGACAAAACTACAAGAAAGAATCCCTTATTAAGTAGAGTAAGAATAAAAGACCAAGAAAGTTTGAAGATCTTTTCCAGGTGGAGTAAAAAGTTAACTCTCAGTGGACCATGCTTTCCTCTTGCTGGGCTGACTAGCAGTGGTGGCTGGGTTGTTTATCTTTAAGAAAACATACCTATATCTCTTTACTTGACAACTACAATATAATCTGTCTGGGAGTTGTTCATCATTTAAGAAAGAGTGAAAAAAGTCCTCTCCCAGAAAGTGTTCAAATCCGTGAGCTGAAATGATGATAACATCATGAGAGGCATCATAATTTATCTGGAGCATGTAAATCACCAGGGGCCCCCTCTGAGGATGCTTGCTAAAATGATGAATAGCTCTGTAAGCTCGAAGAGCAACCTGGAGGAATTCACCAGCCAGCTTTTGACAGAACTGCCTCCCAGTCTCTCCCAGTTGGGAAGAAGCAATGACTTAACAGATTTGAAAATCCAGGGTTTTTTTTTTTTTTTAACCACTTGTTAAAAAGTTCTGTTCAAGATTTTATCCACAAAATAAGAAGAGAACAGTAACCGTAAGAAATTGATCCAGATAAAGGTTGATATGGATTCTGCTGGCCTATGAAACATTTTTTTTCACTTAATGTTTTCTGCTATGTCTCAACTTCATATGTCTTTGCCAACATAACTAGTCTTAGAGCCAAATAATCCTATACTTTCTAAAGCAAAAGGACTGTAATGTATCTACATGCTGTTATGCCCTGGCTGCCTCCTGGGTAGAACAGAAATGAAAGTGTTAGAAAAAGGGAAGTGTCGTTTTATGTTTCTTTTTTCTTTTTAGTTTAGAAAATCTAACATTTATACTACAAGATCAGTAGGTAACAGCCTATCAGTTGAGAAAATTCTATTTAGTTTGAGTGACTGTTATGTGCTGAGCATCTGTGTCCTCCAAAATTCGTATGCTGAAGCCTTAACTCCCAGTATGGTGGTATGTGGAGGCGGGACTCTTGGGAGGCAATTAGGCGTAGATGAGGTCATGAGAGTAAGACTTCCGCTGGATTAGTGCCTTTATAAGAACACAGAGAGGTCTTTCTCTCTCCTGGGCACACACTGAGAAATGTCATGAGTGCCCGGTGAGAAGATGGCTATCTGCAGCCAACAACAGGGTTCTTATTGGGAACTGAATCTATCTGCCAACACCTTGATCTTGGGCTTTCTAGGCTCTGACACTGTGAGAAATAAATATCTATCCTTGAAACCACACAGTCTATAGAATTTTGATATAAATACTCAGCAAACCAGAGTGCTCCTTGGAAGCAAGAATGGCCAGATTGCGTCTTACATATTTCGGACATGTAGTCAGGAGAGATCAATCCCTGGAGAAGGACATCATGTTTGGGAGAGTGGCAGGTCAACACAAAAGAGGAAAACCCCCCACCAGATGGATTGACACAGTGTCTGCAACAATGGGCTTAAACATAGATAAGATCATTTGCCTGGCACAGAATCGGCAAGTGTTTCGATCTGCTGTACATAGGGTCGCTATGAGTCGGACTCGACTCGACGGCACCTAACAACAACAAACAACAACAACTCAGCATATACAGTAATTTGAGGGCAAGAAATATCTTCTTAATTTTTATATTGCCTGTGGCATACAGCACAGTGCTTTGAATATTGAGAGCAATCAGTATATTACCACTAAAAAGAATGAATGACAGTGGTGACTTTAGTTACACGAGTTGCATGGCTACTCTGTGTCAGATGCTGTCCTAACCACATTGCATATTTTATCTCATTTGTTTCTCACAGAAGCCAGTAGAAGGTGGTAGTTCTCATGATCTAGCCATCTCATAGCTGAGGAATTAAAAGTCTGAAGAAGTTGATCTGCTCTTCTGTGATCTGCTCTGATGTGATCCAGAGGTGTCTGAGAACAGAGTGATGATCTTCATAGTTCCGCAGAGCAGAATCAAGAAGTCAGGAGGGCCATCCTCATTCAGGTGGCTCCAGGGAAGAATATTCATTGTTGTTTCTTAGCTTCTAGTGACTATAAGACATCTGTGGTGATTTGGGCTTGTGTTTTTGTTAGGTGCCGTTGAGTCAGTATCCGACTCATAGCGACCCTACGTACAACAGGCGAAATACTATTGTCAGTGCTTCTCTGCTGTTCATAGGGTTTTCAATGGCAGGTTGATTTTTGGGAACGGGTTGCCAGGTCCATCTCCCAAACCTACAGCAGCCGGTGTTCCCAGGCAGTCTGCCATCCAAGTACTAACCAGGCCCGACCTTGCTTAGCTTCTGAGATCTGATGGGATCGGATGCCACAGGGCTACAGCTGCAGGCATTTGGGCTTGTAGACACCATCAAATCTCCGGCCCCATCTTTGTAGGGCCTTTTCTCCATGTCTCTCTGTGTACCCCTTCCTCCTAGGGATACTGCCCATTGGATGTAGGTCTCACCTGAGGCCAGTATGACCTCATCTTAACTAAGTCTGCAAAGACTAGTTCCAAATAAGACTGCATTCTGAAGGTCATATAGATAGGATTTTGTTTTATTTTGTTTTGTTTTTGCAGTACTACGGATTGAACCCCACACATACTAGGCAAATGCTCACACTGAGCTCTACCCTCAACCCCTTTTTTATTTTTTATTTTGAAACAAGGTCATGCTAAGTTGCACAGGCTTCCTCTGGCCTCAAACTCACTAGTCTCCAGCCCCTGTGTTCTGAGTTGCTGGGAATACAGGCCAGCACCATGGTGTCCTACTCATGTAGATATGAATTTTTGAGGAGACATTCATCCACTACACTAACTTCTTATCTAATTTTTTTCCACTCTTGCCATGGTCTGAATTATTAACCCACCTTTCCTCCAAATTTTGTATGTTGAAACTCTAACTTTCAAGGTAATGTTATTAGAAGTGGGACCTTTGGGAGTTGATTAGGTCACGGAAGCAAAGCCCTCCTGAATGGGTGAGAACCTTCTACAAAAGAGGTATGAGAGAGATCCTTGCCCCTTCCACCATGTGAAGACACATCAGGGTGCCCTCTATCAGCCAGAAAGTGGCTCTCACTAACTCTACACAGAAGCTTAGATTTCCCAACCTCTGTTGTTGCTGTTGTTAGGAGCTGTCCAGTTGGTGTCTGACTCATAAAGACCCTACATACATCAGGGAAAACACTATCGTCAGTGCTTCTGTGCTATTCATAGGGTTTTCAATGGCTGGTTGTTTCTTGGGAGTGGGTTGCCAGGTCCTTCTCCCAAGCCTACAGCACCTCGTATTCCCAAGTGGTCTCCCATCCAAGTACTCACCAGGCCTGACCCTGCTTAGCTTCTGAGATCTGATTGGTTTGGACACCACAGTGATATGGCTGCAGGCCTTCTCAACCTCCAGAACCATGAAAAATAAACTTCTGTTGTTTATAAGCCTCTGAGTTTATGGTATTTTGTTGCAGCAGCCCAAACAAAGACAACCCTCCCATGTGAGCATCCCTTTTTCTTGGAAGAACTAATTCTTGCTGGTTGTCCTTACTATGCCCATTTCCCCTCTACTCCTCATTCACCCTATCATCCGCACTAAAATTCTTCTTCGGCTCATCTGACCTGATGCATGTTTAAGCAGCAGCCATTAACCTAACCTTAATATGACATGTTCTATTTCTTGTCTATGTCAATTACTTGATATAGAATCATTAAGTTTCCTCTAAAGAGTTACCTTTGTGATATTGTATTAATGATTAATGCTTCGATGGTGGTGGTTTGTTGGCTACTTGGAATCTGAACCTGTTGAGTTTTACTCCTTGGTGTCTACCTTGGTGATTAGCATGGTACCCGAAAGAGCCAACAGAGTGTGTGTGCAATGAACATTCATCAGATGGCTGGATAAAAGGTGAGGAGGGTAGCTATGATCCCTTGGCAATAGTGTACCATTTCCAAGTGGCCTTATGTTAATGAAAAGAGAATGGGCTCTAGGCATGGAGGTGGGGAGAGGATGTGAGAAGCATTGCAAATCTGTGTGTTCTCTTCCTTGCTATGTCATGGAACTACAAAGAAGAAAACAGATTGCCATAGTAGAGCTACTGTCTCACTATTCCAGCTTAGGTGAGAGAGGAAAGAGTTGACTGAGAAAGAATAGAGCTCCAGAAGCTATGTTATAGTCTCATTCATCTATTCCCTTGAACTTTAGCCCACAGTAGCCTTTAGCTAGATGACAGTCCCACCCCTGTCTAAGCATGCCATTTAGAACTAGCAGCTTAATCTCTAAGATTCACAAAAAATAACAGCATCGCATGTATTAAGACAAACACAGAACTCCAGAGTTCTTGGCAAGGTGGGACACCTGTGGATAGGGCTGGGGCTGGGGCTGTTGATAAAGCAAGCCTGGAGCTTCTGCTTTCTGGGGAGATCATCAGAGCTATCCTCTCTGACAGGGAGCCCTGGTCCTTGAATAAAACACCAGACCCAACAACAACAGAGCTCCTGCCTGCAATTTATCTCAGCACAGGAGAAGCAGACCAGCATTTTCAACGCAACATTCACTAAGCTCTAGGACAGGTAGGCAAGAAAAAAACACAAGAAAAAGCTAGAAGGAAGAAAAAAGCAAGAAAACAAAACAACAACAACAAAAAAAAAACAGGGAAAGAGAAATAAAAGAATGAAAGGAAAGGGAAGGGGGTACATTGCTTAAAACCCTCTGAATCACAGAGCCCTGCAAGTGGGACAGGATGGGGGGCCACACAGGCTGAAAGTCAGGCCCACCAGGCTCCAGGTTCTGCTCATCCCTCTCACCACCACCAACATCCTGATCACCTTGGCCAGGCCACGTGACGGGTTTTCCCCTCCCAGCTCCTTTCTGCCTGCATCCCGTGGTGCTATCTTTTGTCCTCTTCTCTGAGAGCTAAGCCCTTGGTGTGGCACTACTTCTAATCAAAAGCTATATGTGCTTTCTTTTAGGAACCTGAGCCCTTTCTGTGCCTGTTGCTAACTCCAGGAATCTCATCTTCATCTACCTGGAAAGATAGTGGTACCAGGCATATCTGTCTGCCTGTCTTCATTGATCTATTCAGGTATCCTGAATGAAACCCTTAACTTGACCCTTGAAAACCAAAGTTAGTGAGACAAATTCCAGATCTCAGGTGTTTACAGAGTAGCCTGCTGATTTAATTAGTAATTTCAGAGAAGGAGACAAGCACCAAATTACAAGTAGCAAAAACTGAGATCCATCTGAATTATTCTGAAAGTGAGGGCTTCTCAAAGGATGTGAAATTCTCACTCATTATGTTACACGCTTTGGTCAGACTTTTCCCATGTAAGTAGCAATATTCTTTTTTTTTTCTTCCAGTACTGTGGGGCTGACATCATTCTCTGGTGTATGCTAGCCGAGTGCTTTGCCACTGATTTATACCCCCTATCTCTTTGATTTGGGAGAAGGACCTGGCAATCCACTCCCAAAAATCAATCTGCCACTGAAAACCCTATGAATAGCAGAGAAGCACTGACAATAGTGTTTCACCTGTTGTATGTAGGGTTGCTGTGAGTTGGATACTGACTCGACAGCACCTAACAACAACAACAACAACATCCCTTTGATGGCACCTAACAACAACCCCCTTTTTATTTATTTATTTTTTTATTTTGAGACAAGGTCTCACTAAGTTGAGCAGGCTACCTGTGGCTTCAACCCTGAGATCCTCCTGCCTCTGCCTCCTGAGTTGCTGGGACGACAGGCATGTGCCACAGTTCCTGGCTATGAACCAATATTCTTTCAGCAAGAAATGTACTCTAATACCTATTCAAAGTCAGGATCTTTGATAACTGTATCGCATGCCTTACACTCAACATGTTGGAAGCTATTTCTTAGGCTTCTGTCTCCATGAGTTGTTCCTACAGGAAATCAGATAGAGCCTACTGGCACATTTTAGTTTTCTATGGCTTCCATAGGCTGGGATTTAGCTAAGTTGGTAGAGCACCACTCTGCAGTCTCTGAGGTCCCGCATATGATTCCCAGCACTATGAGATACCACTTGATGGCCCTAAAAACAACAACAAAGGCTGCCATAACAAAGGACCCCACAAGGTAGCTTAAATAGGAATTTGGTTTCTCAAAATTCTAGAGTCTAGAAGTCAGAGAGAAATGAGGCTTCTGAGACCTCTATCCTTGGCTTTCAGATGTCCGACTTCTCTTTGTGTCTTTCAGGATCATCCCTCCTCAAAGGTCTGAGTTCCTTCTTTTTATAAGAACGCCAGCTACACTGAATTAAGTCCAAGCTAATGAATTCATTTTAACATAATCACCTCCTTAAAGATCTCATCTCTAAGTACAGTGACATTCTAAGGTCTTGGGATTAGGATTTTGACACAGGAATTTTGGGTGGACAAAATTCAGCCAAAAGGGATTGAGGAAGTGTAGGGATCAGAACTCAACCAAAGTGTGATCCATCCCAGGTCAAACCACGTGATCTGAAGGGAGTCCTTTATGCTCCATGGCCTGGGTCATGTTCATTTTGAAGCAGGATTAGTACAATTTTGCATGCAATATACCGGACTCAAAGCCAGTGCCTGGCAAAGAGCTTCTCTTTGGTAAACGGAAACTATCACTCCATTGGTAATGCTCGGGGCCACTGAAGGTGGTTTGTGATGCTTCTCTGGAGAGTGGATCCTCTATTACTGTTACTTATTCCTCCTTGGCCTGCAGCTGTACCACTGTGGCATCCAATCCCATCAGATCTTGGAAACTCAGCAGGGGCCGGCCTGGTTAGTACTTGGATGGGAGACCGCCTGTAAGCATCAGGTCCTGTAGGCTTGGGAGAAAGACCCAACAACTCACTTCCCAAAAAACAATCAGCAATTGAAAACCCTATGAACAGCAGAGAAGCACTGACAATAATGTTTCGCCTATTGTACATAGGGTTGCTATGAGTTGGACACTGACTGGACGGTCCCTAACAACAACAACAGCAGCAGCATTCCTTCTCTGCTAAGTTTCTGGTCACTGAAGGCCCTTTACAAAAATGTTTTCCTGGCAGATTCCTGCCCCCCTTATCAGGACAGTTGAGAATAATGAGAAATTTTTAGCCTCCTTTTTGTGTGAGTGCCAAGGATTGGCCCTGCACTTTGTGAACTGCTTCTTGACTCTTACTGGAAATAAGAAAAAACGATTGAGAGTAAATTGTGGTCTTTGCCTTCCAGTAACATAATGGACTCTGTTTCCTTGGGGTTTGGCAGAAAGAGGCACCAGTGGCGGCATGACAGGGTCATGCCCCGTTGCTCACGGTGGCTGTTCCAGTAGAGCTCCCCCTCAATACAGACAGGGGCCTTGGGGAGCCCACAATACAACCTGTCACCAGGCAGCCCTGGGAAACACAAATCGTGTTTTGGAATAAAACAAACAAACACCAGCCTTTGAATACTCTCACGCCCAAGGTCACTTGTGTCACCCACGTGGTCTGTGGGACCCCAGAGAAACATAAAACCAGCAAGTAGCCCTTTGATCTGGCACCTTCTTTGGAACGTTTTAATCAATTAACCATGAAGTCCCTCCACTTCGCTTATGCAGGTCAATATATAAAATGACTTTGGTCTGGCTGACACTTTACTGCATCTGAGATCAAAGATCGAAACAAATGCCAAATTCAGGCAGGATAATTCGGAGGCTTTTCCCCAGCACACTCCTCCTCCAGCTCTTAAAAGCACTTTTCTTGCAAAGACAGAAAGGGGGGATCTTGGATGCTGGTGGACATTAAAAAAAAAAAATCCTGTGGATTAAAAGGAGCCTATCACTACCAGTGGTGGAGGCTGGCTGATGAGACTTGGGTGATCTTAGTGAAAACAAAGTCCATTTTAAAGGTTAATCATGTACATGGAAGAAAGAAAGTGAAATTTACTTTCTAAAGGAATTGTAAGAGTGGCCTCCTGTTTAGGAATCAGTACGGGAGTTGTGACATTAATTAGATCTATGGAAGCAGACACTGTATGCCTGGGACTCTAGATGACAGCCTAACCTAATCACCACAGTTAATAATATATGGCATCATCATCCTCTGGAATACAGCTCTTTCCCATGCATGCGTGCATCAGTGTGTGGAGTGTGGGGGCACACCAGAGGTTCCCACCATTTTGCCACAAAAGGAGAGTATAGAATGATAATTCGTGGGAAGGAAGCCTACTGTGTCTTGGTCCAGTGCTAAACATTTTACAGCTTATCTCCATGTCCACCATCATCATAACCATGGGGAAAGCAAAATATGTTATCCCTATTGCCCAGAGAGGGCTGGGATTTAGCTCAGTTTGTAGAGTGCTGCTCTGCAGTCTCTGAGGTCCCGAGTTTGATTCCCAGCACCGCAAAATGGGAGAAGGACGTGGTAACCCACTCCCAAGGCAATCCTGAAACAGTCAGCCATTGAAAACCCTATGAGGGTCGTTATGAGTCGGAAACCAACTCAACAGCACCCAACAACAACAACATGAGTCAGATACCAACTCGACAGCACCTAACAACAACAACAACAACAATTGCCCAGAGAATGAACTTAAATCTCAGAGCAGCTTAAGGGCTTCCTGGTCAGACAGTGACTTCCAAATCCCAGCTTGTTAATAGAACAAACTCATCATGGCTCAATTGTATAATCTTTCACCTATGGGCTCATCTTGTGAAAAAAAAAACTGGTACACCATAAACCTTAAAAAAATTTATTTTCTTGATTTCAAGCACAGACATCTATAACTGCTGATCATAGCTCTTGGTCAGCATGAGCTAACTGATGTCAAAGTACTAAGCTCATAAATCCCAAGTCAGGAAGAAAGAAAGTGCAGACTCATTGCAGGACAATAAATTCTATCTTCTTGAAAGATTGAAAATAATCATAATTCTTTATTAAGCATCTTTTATATGCCAGACATGGCTCTAGGCACCTTGCTGATATCATCATTAATCTTTCATACAGTCTTGCGACATGGGCATTTGTAGCCACATTTCATAGATGTGGAAGTGGGGATGGATACAGGGGGAAGTGTATGTGTGTAGCAGGCGGGGTGCTACCACAAGATTTCTCAGCTAGTGACTGAGATCTGAATCTCTAGTCCCTTTTACACAGCTTTTTGATTTGTAGAATTATCTTGTTACAATAAAAGAGTTTAGGAATCCAGACTTGGAAGGCTTTGATACAGAAACTGCTATTACTACTTTAAAGAGAAAATTGTGCCCTCTTAGAGGGTTTTTCTAGCACTAGAACATTTCTGCAAGATGGCAAGACCTCACCGAGTTGATGTGGTCCAGCCCTTGACCTGCATGTGAATACCCAGCACATCCAACACATGAAAGCTCCATAACACCAGCACTGAAACGGTTAATAGGCCATTGAGCTTAGTTCTTATTTCATATTGAAAGCATTTCCTAAGCTGGTCCCAGTAGGAAAAGACAAGGGGTTATTTAGAAGCTTTTGAAAATAAGTGGCTTAATAGGCTGTCAAACTAAGCAAAAGAAAAATTACAAAAGAGTGAAGTAAAATAATCTTTCAATCCAGTTCTAAGAAGAGTCAAGAAGGTGGAGCTAGATCCAGAGTCCAAATGGGAAGAATTCAGCCACAATCATCCTGTAAAGCAACTGGAAAATTTGGGGTGAGATCTGGAAAAGATAACAGCATGGCCCTGTGGCTTGGGGACAGCGGTGCAGAGATCTGGGTATGGAAAAGGTCCCCTCTGCGTCATGTCATCCTTAAAAGCACATGTGGTAAGGACTAGAATTAGAAGTACTGACTGAACTAGAAGAAACAGATGTCTGTGTGGTCAGTGGGTAAATTAGTTGACCAGGAATTCTGAAAAATAGGGGAGTAGGTTAGGTTTATGATCCAGGAGGAAACCAGCAAAGGGAGGTGTTGCCAACATAGGCATCAGAGCCCTTGATGAGGATGCTCTCACATGCTCTGGTTGGGTTTGGAACACCCTGCGGGGACAGCAGCTTCCCATAAAAAATTACATTCAGCATTCAGTCCATGTAGGAATGAGGCAGTCACTGGTAATAGTAGTTCATACCTACTGAATGTTGAATAAGTGATTTATTAATTCCCTCCATATTGTTTAAGACATTTTACCCTCAAAAAAACTCTTTGAAGTTAAAAGTATTTATGGGTTGACTATTCTGAGGCACTGACAGGTAGATTGACTTGCCCAATATCACACAGTTATTGTGGTTGTTAGGTGCCATCGAGTTAGTATCTGACTCATAGCTACCCTGTGTACAACAGGCGAAACACTATTGTCAGTGCTTCTCTGCAGTTCATAGGGTTCTCAATGGTGGATTGATTTTTGGGAGTGGGTTGCCAGGTCCATCTCACAAGCCTACAGCACCTGGTGTTCCCAGGCTGTTTCCCAACCAAGCCCGACCCTGCTTAGTTTCTGAGATCTGATGGGATAGGACACCACAGGGCTACAGCTGCAGGCACATCACACAGTAGATGTATGCTAAACATATAGTTTCATAATCAGACAGTGAGCACCAGAAGTAGCCCACTAAGTTATGGTATCACAGTGGTTCCCATGGTGTATGAGAACAAAGATGCCTTAAGACACCTTCTATTCCATCTAGGTTTCTTCCAGGAGGTTAGAGAATTTCACTCTAGGGTGAGGAAGGGAATTGGATAGTCCCTTCTCCTTGTGTTTTGGGTTTCCGTGGTGGTAAATTTTTATGCTAAAATATAAAATTTAAGTATCTGAGCACAGCCTCAACATGATTGATCAGTATATCATCACCTTTAGGGACCCACATTAGCCAAATTTCAGGAAACTATACCTTTTGGCAAAGAAGCTGCCTTAGGGATGAATAAACTGGAAGTCTAGTCTGCAACAAAGCAGTAAACTTGTAAAGTGATATAAGTACCCCACCCTGAACAACTGCTAAATATTAAGCACCCAAGTTAGGACACTACCTATATGAACATAAACCCCATCCATCCCAGAAGAAAGGAATCTGGATTGGCATCACTGTCCACCAGGGCAGGAAGCTCAGTTGTATTTGTCTTTGTTGGTATTTGAACATGAGTCTGTTTTGCTAGGGGTGCCTTTTCCACTTTTCCTAGTGCCTCCCAAAGGTTAGAGAAAAATCAAAACATGAAAAGCTTGTAAGCTGTGGTTAGAAGACAGGAAATTAGTAGTCTATTCTGCAATTCTTATCAAAGTTCACTTTTGACAAAAAAGTTAATTCAGTATTCATGGGTGATCAACTTGAAGTTAATTTTTTTTAAATTATGAGAAATATACATGAGATAAATTTTACCATTTTAATCAGCTTTAAATGAATGAACAGGGAACCTCCCCCAAATTAAGAAAAAATAGACAAGCTTGAAAACAGTGATGTGATCTGAGAAGTCAGATTTATGAAATATATAAATTTTATAAACAAATTCCATTTTGGGGGGTCGCTCATATAGTTCAGTAATGTTAAGCACATTCACATTCTTGTGCCACCATCACCACCATTCCTCTCCAGAACCCCTTCATCTTCTTTACTGAAACTCTATACTCATTAAGTAATTTCCTATTTTTCCCCACTCACCAGTCCAGAGTAATCTTGATTTTCTGTCTTTATGAATTTGACTATTTTAGATACATCATGTCTGCAGCCATAGCACTCTGGCATTTAATCCCACCTGATCTTGGAAGCTAAGCAGGGTCAGGCCTGGTTAGTCCTTGGATGGCCCACCACCTGGGAATACCAGGTGCTGCAGGCTTGGGAGAAAGACCTGGCAATCTACTCCCAAAACAATTCACCATTGAAAATCCTAAGAATAGCAGAGAAGCACTGACATAGTGACAGGCATGGTACTATGTCCAGAAGTGTTTCATTTTGTTATACCCGGGTTTGCTATGAGTCAGACCTAACTCGAAGGCACCTAAAAACAATAATGACAAGATACTTCATGTAAATAAAATCATACAATACTGGTCTTGTTGTGTCTGGCCCATTTAATTTACCATGAAAATGTCTTCACAGTTCATCATGTTGAAGCATTTGGCAAAATTTCATCTTTTTGGAAGCTAAGAGTCCATTGTGTGTATAAACTATATTTTGTTTATTCATTTATTGATGGACATTTTTGGCTATTGTTCCAAAGTGCTTTGATCAAGTAAGTCAAACAAAATTTTTTAGCATTTTGACTGTCATATTTATTTATTTTAGTTTTAATTAATGAAGTAATTAATTAATTTTGAGACAGGATCTCACTAGGTAGATCCTGCTGACCTAGAACTTGCTACGTAGCCCAGGCTTCCCTTGAACATATGACATTTCTGCCTCTGCTTCCTGAATGCTGGGATTACAGGCATGCACCCCCACACTTGGCCTTTATTTTGTAATAGATTATATACATTTATGAAAATATATATGCTGTGAAACAAATAAAAATAAAAAAATGTGTGAGATGAATAAGTACATTTGAGTGTTGCAGTATTTTCCTTTCCTGCATCCCAGAGTTTTATGCACATATCCAAGGGTGTGTGTTCTCCTTTTGTGGAGCACAACCTCCAAAGAGCTGTTCATTCATTCCTGTAGATCTTTGAATGCTATCCCTGGGTCAAGGTAAATAATCAGAGAACTGCTTACTTTGACTTTATTTTGTTGCCACTTAGGGATTTTTTTTTTTGTCTGCAGCCACAGCACCCTGACATCTGATCCTGCCTGATCTCAGAAGCTAAGCATGGTCGACCTGGTTAGTCCTTGGATGGGCAGTGCCTAGGAATACCAGGTTCTGCAGGCTAGGGAGAAGGACCTGGCAGCCCATTCCCAAAACAATCCACCATTGAAAACCCTATGAATAGCAGAGAAGCACTGACATAGTGCTGGGCATGGCATAGCGTCAGAGAGTGCTTCGTTCTGTTGTAGATAGGGTCACTATGTTTCGGACCCAACACCATGGCACCTAACAACAACAACAAGAGAATTTTTTTTTTCTAAATTTGGGTTTGGTAGTATTCCTTTGAGGGAAATGATGACAAGAAATGGTTCTAAAAATTTTGTTATTCACTTGAGGGCTTTGGTTGAGAATGTGATCCATTTCCTCAACCATTCTCATAAACTTTCTCCTAAGCATCAATGTCGGTAAATTCTGGTTTCTCTGGACAACTCATACTTTTCCCCTTTTGAAGATCAACTCTAATAATGATTACCAGTATGGCAGCCACTACTTTGCTCAGAATTTACTATTAGCCTTTTGGCCATTTTTCAAGAACTTAAGACACTGGTGTGTTAAACACTTAGATGCTCTCTTTTTAATCAAATCTCATTTCACCTTACTCTATTTATGTTACCATGAAATCATATCATAAGAGCCACCTATCATTTACTGAGATTGTGTCATGTAACAGGCCTATTTAGGAGAATCATTCATTTATTTGTTTCTAACAACTATACAGTTAAGCACATACAGATGCTCCTCTATTTACAGTGGAGTTTATCTTGGTATTCTCAACCCATCATAAAGTGAAAATACTTTCTGTCAAGAATGCACTTAACATGCCTGACCTACTAAACACCATAGCATAGCAGCACAGAGCACTGTGGAGCATCAGTTGTTTTCCCTGGTGTCATGAGGCTTACTGTGAATTGTTGCTCATGGCTGCTGCCTAGCATCCTTGAGAGAGTACCATGCCTCATCATTAACCCAGGGAAAATCTCAAAACTCAAATGCAAAGTACACTTTCCCCTGCATGAATATTGCTTTCTCAGCATCGTTAAATAAAGAAATCATATGTTGAACCATTGTAAGTCAATGGTCATCTGCACTACTCTTCATATTGATTTGACTATAAAGCTACTGTTCTCTTTATGTTCATTGTTGTAGATGTCATTTGGTCACCTACTTCTACTTCACATTCATTTTAGAATGGATTTTAGCTTAAAAATATACAAATCAAGGAGGATAAGCCTAATAGCTCCCAAATTTTAAACTGTATCTGCACAAGCCATGTGGTACCAACTCTAGAAAGGAACAAAAAAGAGTCATTTTAGATCTCTCCTGGCATTCCTAGATCACCTACTAGGACAATTGCCTCATTTAGCAGAGACCACTTGGATATTATCAAAACTCATTTCCTCTTTTCCCCAGGAAATATCTAGTCTTCCTTTCTCAGCTTCCCTTAGGATAGTTCTGGCCATGTGACTGAGTTCTACTCAATGGGATATCCTATCAAATGCTCCATGATTAATGCTCTGTGCTCAGTCCCCTTGTTCTTGTGAGATACAGATTACCACCAGCACCACAGTCTTGCTTCTGCTGATGGAACCACAATGTGGAAAGAGCCTTAGGGGCCCTCCCTGCCCACTTGGAGGAGAACTTTGTTTGGAAAAAGAACACCTCTTTTTGTTTTACCTCAAAGAGGAACTAACACCTATTTTGCAAAGACTCTGAAATGTAGGGTTATGTGCTATCATGGTTAATTTCCTTTTCAATAAATTCTATAACCCTAGGATTATCATGAAGATTAAATGAGACAGCACATGCAGATATGGTACCTGGGGTCTAGCAGGCGTTCCACTAGTTATTATAGTTATTGTGATGATAATTTCATAATTCAAGTGTCTTCAGGTTATGCACCCTCCAGCTTTCAGGAACTTCCATCTTTTCCCAAGATTCCTGAGTGTTCCAGAGGGAATTTACATTTCCTTGTTAATTGTCTAGCCTGGACTTCTTTCTGGCTTCTTTGATCTCACCCTTCATTCCTTTATGTTTAATTGTCCTTAGTTTTCCCTCATCCTATACTTTATTCATAAAGGCAATGTTAACATAGAGCTTATACTGGATGTCACTGAAGACTTTATATTATAGTAAGAGAACCACAACACAGAACCCACAACACGGAACTTTTTCAATTGGTTGTTAGGTTTCATTCTTCTGAAAGTTTCTCATCCAGATTTCTTCTCACTGGTTCCCTCTGGCCCATCTCTGTTGCCTGAACCAGGTCATCATCCATACCCAAACCACAGGCCCTTTCTTTCCCTTCCCAGGAGCAAGGTCCTCAAATCTCTATACCAAACTTTCAAAGAAAAATATAGAAATATCTTAATAATAATCATAAGTCTCTGAAGACAGAAAAACTCACCCTACCAGAGCCTCTACTACCCTTTCCTGCACTGAGCTTTACCACAATTAAATAATTAAGTTCTAGTTTGGAGTATTTGCATTAGAGTTTCCTCCTCAAAGTTCAGGGCTGCCACAAAAAGATACAATGGACCATTGACTTATATGTGCAAGATGAGAGGGTTTATTAAAGTGATCTCTTCTAGAAAAAGAGAACAAAGAACTTGGCTTCCACTTCATACACATTTAAAGTTGTCATTTTTTTCTTTGTGGTCTTCCTTTTATTCCGCCACTTCTCTAGTTGTTGTCTCAGAGTTTTGATCCAAACTATCAGCCTATAAAGTCTTTCAGTAAATCAGTCTTTCCTTCCTTCCTTTCTTTCTTTCTTTCCTTCTTTCTTTCTTTCTTTCTTTCTTTCTTTCTTTCTTTCTCTTTCAATTTTTGTAATGCTGGAGGTTGAACCAGGGCTCTGCACATGCTAAGCAAGTGCTTCACTACTGAGCTGCACCCCCAGCTCCTTTTACACTTTTCATTTGAGACAAGGTCTCACTAAATTGCATAAGCTGCCTCTGACCTCAAACTTGTGATCTTGATTTTCCTGCCTCAGCCATCCAGATTGTTGGGATTATGGGTATGTGTTATGATGCCCAGTCATGTCATTAGATTTTAATGGGATCCAAACACTGCCTCACTAAAACTCATGGCAAAGCCCTTCTTGCTCAGTTAGTGTAGAACTCCTTCACTTTGCCCAGATTGTACTTACCTTCTCTACTTTTACTGGCTTGTTTTCCACAGTCCTTACCTTGATCTACAGCGGCACTGTCCAACAGACTTTTCTGTAATGATGAAACTGTTCCTCACCTACATGCTTCTCTATGGTACCTACAAGTCATGTGTAGCTACTGAGCACTTAAAATGTACTAGCTTTAATATCTTGTTGGTTCCCTCATTAACACATGAAGTAAAATCTTTGTCATGCATTTAATTTTTTATTTGTATGAGAGACTTGTGTTTGCCTCTTTTGGAAATTATTCCGTTATGAGGACTTTACAATGATGAGTGAATGCATGCTTCCTAAAATCTCCATGAGACCCAAATGTCTAAGTCAGCACTGAGTCCTGGCCTTTGTTACTGCATGGCCTGTAGTAGGACTGTGGTGAACATTGCTTGATTCAATTACTAATGAATGAGTGAGGGGATGCATTAATGTGAGACAGGATGGCAATAGTGTAACTTGAAGGCTTCTTCCCACTTTACTTGCTGTAAGAATGCACTGCACCATGCAATTAGGCTCGCTAGTAAGGGTGGCAGGGCTCACCAGCTGTCATCCTTTCATCTTCAGCCACTAGGGGTTGAGAATAGAGGAAAAGTTGGGAGCACAGTTTTGTGGCACCTTGGCAGGGATTTTTGGTGGAATCTGTGAGGACTGTGTGCCTTGCTAGGGGAAAATGCCAAAAATTGCTTGAGAAAAAAACTTACAGGGGGCTGGAGCCCTGTAATAGGGGAGAGAAGAGACTCTAGGATGCATCATCTGAGCTCACCATGTATGTTCCTCCTTGCACACACATTGTTGTTGTTTGGTGCTGTCAAGTTGGTATCCTACTCATAGCGACCCTGTGTACAACACATGAAACACTATTGTTAGTGCTTCTCTGCTACTCATAGGGTTTTCCATGGCTGATTGTTTTATTTTTATTTTTATTGTTATTGTTATTGTTTTTGGGTGTGGGCTTCTGGGTCCTTTTCCCAAGCCTACAACACCTAGTGTTCCCAGAGGGTCTCCCATCCAAGTGCTAACCAGGTTCAATCCTGCTTAGCTTTCAAGATCTGAAGGGATTGGATGCCACAGTGCTATGGCTGCAGGCTTGGACACACATGCCACCCTTAAATCCCAACTGTGGTTACCAAAACTTACAACATAACTTAGCCAACACAGGCAGCAATGAGGGCTGGAAGTTAATTCCAGGGATTGCACTATCTGAGTCAGCACTTGAATAGGCATGAAATGATAATTTTCATTCTTCCATTTTTGCAAGCAGATGATTCTTATTCACATCTATAGATTCTAGAAAGGAAGATAGAAGGAGGGAAGAGTAAGGCTGATAGAAGGAGGGAAGAGTAAGGAGAGCTGGTATAGTGAGCTGGAAGCCTTAACTTTCAGCTTCCTCCTCTTTCCATTCCACCTACTTTGCCTTCTCCATGGTCAAGTTGGAAACTATTGACCTGTATTAACACAAGGACCCACTCAGCCCTCCTACCCAGATTCTGAAAATGTTTCTATCCCTTCTACCTTCTCTTGGATTCTCTAGTCCGCCTCATTACTGAGATTTTCTCTTGCTTAGTACATAGTATTGAAAGTTTACTTATTGTGTAAAGTGCTAAGGTAAGCATTTTTTTTGTAGTATAAACATAAGTCAGACATTCAACCCTCCTCCACGACATTTGCTTCTAGAAGGAGAGCCGTTAGTATACATTATACAATGGAAAGAACAAAGTAGCCAAAGCTGCTGGGACATTACAAGTTATTCTTATATTTCCCTTATGTGATTTTGGTTTCTGAAAAAGACTTCTAGGCTCAGAATAGAAGGTAGATACTGAGCCTGCCTGGGTATGTCTCAAGGTCTCTATGGCTCTTATCTAGGAGAGAACTAGAATCTTAAATATAATCATAAAATAAAAATAAGTTAATGAATAAATCCACTTAAGAGTCCTTACTCTGATGCCAGGAACTATTATAAGCACTTCAAGTGTTCTAGTCAATAATCTAACAATGACTTGTCAGGTAGCTGATGTCTTCATCTTTAGTTTTCAAATAAGAGAAGAAAACTTGAAAACCTTGCTCAATTAACAGTCTTAGCTGAGGAGTGCCAAGTCTGAAACTTGGCTGTATGGTTTCTTACCTGCTCCATAATACTATTTCTCATCAAAGAAATGATCTTTTTGGCTAAATTTCCATTTTTTTCACTGAATTTTTGATTCCTACTGTTAAAGAAAAAAATATGCAGTGACATTTGTTAAAGCATAATAAGGAAGGCCTAATTTGGGACCAACACAATAATAAGTACAGCAACCACAGCAATGGGGTTTTGCAGTGGTAGAAAGAGAATGGGCAAAATGCTGAACACACCATGGGGAAGTGGGAATTAATAACCAAGGGACACAATGGAGAGACAGTGAATGGAAAATTATCAAAATGAAACATCGGGGTAAGGGGGATCCTGCATAAATGGACCTACCAAAGATCCTCCTAAAGACAGGTAAAAGTGAGCAGACATTACCTTTACTAAAGGTTCTTTAGTAAAACTGAGTTTTACTTAAAGTTCTTTAATAAAATTGAGATTTACAAAGAAGCACAGAGATGGGCATAGGAGCCAGACCAAAATCTGGCCAACTCAAGACTATATTTGATGAATGTTTTGAACACCTATTTCATGGCAGGCATTAAAAATATGACTTAAAAATATATCCTTGGTGCTCAGATAACTTGTGGGATAAGACAGAGAAAAGGCAAACTTTCAGTTCTATTTCAACTAATGCAGGATGGCAAGCAAATATATTAAGAGTAACTAAAAAAATTGAAAAATGACTGATTTTTATTTCTGCAGTGATTTTCAGAGTGCTTCCACATGCAAGATCTCTTTTAATGGTCACAGAAATATGGCAATGAGGTAGGGACGGAATGACTTCTTATTCCTGTATGAGAAGGAGAAACCTTTATTCCACAGAATTAATCTTCTGAAGGGCATTGCACTCTGGAAAGGAAAGGGGATGATTTAAAAGATGAGCCATAGAAATGGTGTGGGCATGGAGGAAACAGTTTTGTTTCAGACAAAGAAAAATTTGTCTTCAGGGCAAGTTGCAAGAGAGGGACAAAAGAAGGGTGAGAAAGAGAGAAAGAATGAGACATACTGGGGGAAGAAAGGCAGAGAGATAATTTAAAGACAATACATCATCAACTTTAATGCCCTGGTATATATAGCAAAATGCTCTCAAATAGATCTAACCAATGATTCCAATTCACATCGGATTAATCCTTATTTTTAATTATATAAATACACATGTTTAATGAAAAAATACAGAAAATGAATAGTAGCACAAAATGTCTCATTACCCAAAAAAATCACTGTTTGCTTTTACTGTTTTTCCTTCCTATCTTCTAGCTTTGCCTGTTATAGTTTATAATTAGCATAACACTGCTTATGCTAGGCTGTTGCCTGGTATTTCACTTCATATGTTGTGAGAATTTCCCCAAATGTCTCAGTATCATCTGACTATTTGCTTTTCTCTACAGAGGAAACATAGCTTCTTTTTGTAGACCTTGGCTTTTTACAACTTGAGCTTCAGGACAATCTCTTTGCCTTGAGAACTGCAACCTTTCTCATCCAGCCTAACAGACAAGGAAATATAGTCATGTCCTAGGTCAAAAACTTTCCTAAAGTGATAGAAAGTCAACAGGAGGGAACAAGCAAGCTGAATCTATCTTCTGTAGTTGTTTAGAGAACGGGCTGTGGGAATGCCCACTCAGGTATTGTATCTGGATAGTCTACCCAAAATGAACAACCCACTGTAGTTACACAAAATGCACAGGTATTTCCATATTTCCAGCCCAATTTCCTAAGTCTGTAAAGGCTCCAAAAATGCACTGAGAATCTATTAAAAGCAATATGGAAGACTTTATTCAAATATTTTGATAGAGGTAAGACTTTTGCAGTACAGTAGAGAGACTGAACTTGACCCGGAATACAACAATGACAAATGGAAGTTTATAGCCATGAGACAGGGTGGAAAGTTACTAAGGGGACTTTATTAGGTATTAAGAATAAACGTTAGATAATTTAAGTTAGAGATCAAGGGCAGGGGGAAAGGAATTTGAGTGGCTTATCAAGGGTGGAGGGGATTCTTCATAAAGTAACTTAGCAAAATTCTTTACTGAAATGGGGCCAGCACATCAGGGACCACGTCTATTGGAGAAGATGACTCAAAGGCATCCTTATCATGGGAATTGCTGTGAATTGGTCATGACAGGTCCTAATGTGGCCTCTGGACTCTTCTTGCCTCTCTCCAATTAAGAGTACAACTTCTCTCCTTCCTTTGGACGCTAAGAAACCTGCAGTGCAGAATGATTACTTCCTTTAGCAGCTGCTCCAATTGTCCTGTGTTTGGTCCAAGACCAGGGAGAAGAGGATTAGATGAAAAGGAGTGGAGGCTGTGGATGGTTGATGGTGGCAAGGGGATGGAGGAGGATTAGCAGGGACCCTACTCGTGGTAATATATTTTCTTTCCCTGGGTTGATACACCTTTACTTCCGAATATCAAGGAATTTATTCCACAGAATTGGAAGCTGGATTTACACTCCTGAGATAGTTTACCAGTGAAAATACAGAGTCTGTGAAGTGTTCCTGCAGAAGCTCACTCTGAATAACATCTTATCATGTTTGCATGCCTATTTATATAAAGTCATCTCCAGGGAGAGAAACCCACAGTAGTCTGGTAGCTCTAAAAGTGTTGACTATGTAGGTAATGGTAAAAACCTGCAGTCTGGCCTCATTTGGGGATCATTACTGCAAGTTTAAAATTCGTGATATATCTCTTTTTCCAGAAAAGGCAACCTAAGTGTAGACACAAAGTGTTTGGGTGATTAATGATTAGAATCCCTGAAGAGTGAGCTGTGGAGGAGCCAGACAACATGGAATTAAAATATTGCATCTGAGCATTTTCTCAGACGACTCCCTGCATCTTGATCATGTATTGTGTCCTCTTAAAAGTCACTTACCTTTCCAAATATCTGAAAGTTTGATGAAGAACTTGATGGAGTTTCTTTTCTTTCTTTTTTTCCAAATGATGATTGCCTTTCAAATGAGTGCTCTGTTATTTCCATGAGTCTTGTTCAACAGTAAAAAAAAAAAGATGCTACTATTTCTGCCATAAAAATGCTATAGGAATGAAGAAAATATTGTAGGTGAAGCTCCTAGTGCAAGGACTAACACAAAGTATCCCCTCATCAAAGGTTGCCGTTGTTGTCATGATTATGTGGGCTAGACATTAGCTGTTGTGGTCCATTCAGAATTCAGTTCCTATAATTCTTTTTTTCTGTTCCTCTTTCTTTCTTTCTTTCTTCCTTTCTTCCTTTCTTTCTTCTTTCTTTTCAGGACATAAGGTTTGAACCCAGGGCCTTCCATATACTTTGCAAGTGCTCTTCCAGTGGGCTGCACCCCCAACCCATTTTTAATTTTTTTCTTGAAATAGGGTCTTGCTAAGTTACACAGACTGCCTCTGGCCTCACAATCCTCCTGGCCTCTGCCTCCTGAGCTGCTGGGTTCGCAGGTATGAGCCACCACTCGGGGCTCAGTTCCTATAATTCTTAAGCAATGCCTGTGATTATCTTTGGAATTCTATTTCTTCCTCATTCTGCATTTGTGTAATTCAGATCGTACTGAGTAGATTAGATTTTAAACAAAAATAATATAACAATAATTATCAAAAATTTATCAAATCCCTGACATTGTTCTAAGTACTTTTTGAGGATTGTCCCATTCACTATCGATAGCCACCTGTAAAAGAGTACACTGGCGAGGGTGAGGAAAGCTTACACAAGAACCCAAAATATCATGTCTTAGAGGACATAGGAGCTTATGACTCTCACCTGGAACAGTCCTGATGCTGTGGTCCAGGAAGGTCAGGGCAGCTCTGATCTACATGGCCAATCAGAGTTCTAGTTTTTCCATCTGCATTCCTCAGTCAGTCCAAGGGCATCTTCATGCCTGAGTTTGAAGTTGGATCTCTGCCATGTTCGTATGCTTAGCCACTAAGACAGGAATACAAGAGGATAGAGAAGATATGCTCAATATGTCAACTCCCAGGTCCTAAAGAGGCCCACACCCATCCCAGTCCATGCCATAACTTAGTGTGATGGTCATCTTAAGGTTGGGAAATTGTAGCCTAACTAGACATAGCTCTCTTCTATACATGAAGCAGAGAGTAGAGTTCAGTACACACTAGGAGTTACAAGTATGAGAGGAAAAATAAGTAATGAGGGTAGATAAATATTCACTCTGTTTTATGTTGTTGTTAGGTATTGTTGAGTAGGGTCCCACTCATAGCCACCTTCCTAGGGCTTTCAATGACTGACTGTTTTTTGGGGATCATTGTGGGACTGGATTGCCACATCCTCCTCCCATTTGTGAAGTGCTGGGAATGGAACCTGGGTCTTCAGAAAGTGGGGAGCAGCACTCTACCAAATGAGCTAAACTCCAGCCCTACTCTGTATTATAAGATGGGAAAAGAGTCTTAGAGAGGCTACATCATCACCATAAGTGACTGTCAGTGCTCCATCCAAAACAAAAACAAAAAACTAACCTCAACAGAGAGGGCCTGAACATACCTCTTTCTCAATGTCTCTGCCCAAGAGGGATTTCCAGGCATTGGCACGATGTCAGCCAGCTCACACTGTTAATGGCTCCAGAATAAACCTCAACAAGAAGCAGTGGATAGATTACTTGGTATTCTTTAACCCTCCTTGGTGCAGTTCTGCCACATGTTCCTCAATATCAGAGTAGCCCCCATGGGAATGAGCCTCACTTTCCCACAGTGGGAAACAGCTCATTCATATATTCTTCATTATCTTTTTCCATTCTCTCTCTCACTTCCTTATTCCATTTTATATATCATGGGATTACCTCTTCAATCAACTTGCACCCAGTTCCTTGGTTCAGGTTCTGGGTCTGGGCATTGACTCTAATACAATCACATAGTACACAGAGGGGCCAGAATTTGAACTTGACTGGCTGGATCCAGACCTGCTCTCTTAACCACTCTGCAAAATACTTTCCCCAGTCTTGAGAGTGGGCACTGCATGTCACTCACCATTTGATCTGCTGATGGTGCTTGTAGTGCCTGTCACTTGGTTGCAGGCAACAGAAGGACAGGAGGTTCAGCCTGCAATGTGGGCTTCCTGTGCAACAAACATGGTACTGGTTACTGCACTTGCCTTCCTTCATTTAATCCTTCCCCCAACCACCAGGCAGAAACTTGGTTTTATCTTACCTCATCATCTTTGTATCTACAGAACTCAACATAGCACTTGGAAGAGTACATGCTTAGTAAGTCAGTGTGGTATAACTAAATTCAATGAATTAATGATTCCAGTGAAGCATGAACTATTACTATCTCAACTATTTTTGCAGTGGTAGAGATTGAACCTAGGGCCTTGCACATGCTAGGAAAGTACTCTAGCACTGAGCTATATCGCCGACCCTTGGTTTTTTGAGACAGGGTCTTTCTATGTAGCCCAGGCTGGCCTCAAACTCTCCATCTTCCTGCCTCTGTCACCCAAGTGCTAGGATTATAGGCATGTGTCACCACATCTGGGTAGTATGTCAATTTTTTCCAGATGGAGGAAATTAACTCCAGAGAAATTAATAGAATTCTAAGAGAACAGCTAAAAAGAATCAAGTGAATGCATTAAATGGGGTATTTATTGACCACTGTAATTTTGATACCAAGATGAAAGTTGCACATATAAGACATCATCACAATACAGTACAAGATGATAGACAGCAAGCACTGGTTTTCAGATGAGTTACTGGGGATCAGATAGCCTAAGTAATTTAAAAAATCATTCACTTAATTGAGACAGGACTTTGATTTGAAGACAAGTTTCCTTATCTCCAAATTTGATGTCCTTTTCACAATAATATATAATCATAGTTAACATTTAAAGAATATTAATTGTTTGGTAGGCCTGTAGCCATATCACTGTGATATCTGATCCCATCAGACCTCATTAGGCCTGATTAGTACTTGGATGGGAGACCTTCTGAGAATACCAGCTGCTGTAGGCTTGGGAGAAGGACCCAGCAACCCACTCCTGAAAAACAGCCATTGAAGACCCTATGAATAGCAGAGATGCACTGACAATAGTGTTTCACCTCTTGAACACAGTGTCACTACGAGTCAGACCCTGACTCCATGGCACCTAACAACAACACAATTATTTAATGATAAGCACTGTGCTAAGTGCTTTCCATGTATAATTCACCCTACCCTTGTAACAAGGTGCAAATCCAATAGATTTTTAAATATTTCTTTGGTTCTCTTTAAATCCTATCTTGTCTTATTCCTGACTCATATTTTTAATTTCCTCTTATTTTTAAAAAAATATTTTATATAATTTTTTCATATTTTATTTGTTGTTAATTCCAATATACATGATAAATGGATTTAATTCTGCTAATTCTTATTCCTGTTGAATTTACCCATGGTTTCTCATTACTCCTGTCTTATGTTGTGTAAGTTTGGATTTTTAGGTAATGTTTAAATTACTCTTCCAGAACATATTTGTAATTGCTACCAGATCCCTTGAGAGCTGTCAACTTAGGATCACTTTATATCAATTTATTGAGATAATGCAAATTCAAAGCTCTGTCACATGACTTGTGGTTACAAATTCTTCCAGCTTCTTTGTTTACTTTCTTATGTTCTTGGCTATGAATTTTAAAAGATAACTGTAATATTTTTCTGTCATATCTAGGTATTTTTGGCTAAAAAATTAAAAAGATTTGTTCACATATTTCTGGAAGATAGGTGAATTAAATTTCATATGCAATGTATCTTAAAAGCACTGAATGTGTTTTCCAGCTTCTCTAGGCTACAGTTCTATACCTCAGCTTGGCAGCATTGATCAGGTGAACAGATATAACTTGGGTGTAGTGAGGTCAATAGAAAGGCAACAGTTCTCTTATTTTTCAGTTTCATTTGGGAAATGTGGCACCAGTTAGCCAGAAAAGTTAGCTTGGAACACTCATGTCAGCATTCTGTTTGGCATCTTAAAGTGGGCAGCCTTTATGGTAGTCTTGCAACAGGCCTCTGTCTTCACTAATCGGACAGCCTCAATCCAGCTGCCTATGGCTTGCTCTGCTTCTCAGGGCCAACAATGGAATAATGACTTGGATCCTGTTTTCCCCAGAATGTCTACCAGACTAACTTCCATCTCCTCTAGGAAACCTTTCAACTGCCTTTGACCCAATTGACAGCATCACTCACTCTCTTCTGTTACTACTAGTTATTTTTTCTACCTTTCTCATCAAATAAACTTTTGCTAAGGATAGTTCAAAAGCAGCTGCAGCAGTGTGTTGGCAGGGAACCGCTGGAAATTCAAGTCAAATTTAGAATAGGGCATGGAACCAGGGACATCTTTGCTCTTGTCAGATAGATATTAGCCTAAAGCAGAGAATACCAAGAAGATGTCTATCTGTTTTATCCACTATGTAAAGGCAGTGAACTGTGTGGACCACAACAAATTACGGATAACATTGTGAACAATAGGAATACCTGAGCACTTAATTGTACTCATGAGGACTCTGTATATGGACCAGGAGGCAGTCATTTGAACAGAACAAGGAAACACTGCCTGGTTTAAAGTCAAGAAAGGTGTGCATCAGAGCTATTTCCTTTCATTGTGCCTCTTCAATTTCTATGCTGAGCAATAATCTACAAAGGTGGAATTTATGAAGAAGAACATGGCATGAGGACTGAAGGAAGACTCATTAACAACCTACATCACACAGATGACACAGCTTCACTTGCTGAAACTGAAGAAGATTTGAAATATTTACTGATGAAGATCAAGTATGGATTGCACCTTAACATCAAGGAAACAAAAATCCTTGCAACTGCATCAGTATGCAACTTCATGATAAATGGAGAAAAGACTGAGATTTTCCAAGATTTTTCTTTACTTGACTATACAATCAATATCCATGGAAACCGTCATCAAGAAATCAAAAGATGCACTGCACTGTTAAAACTGCTGCAAGGACTTCTTTAAAGTGTTGAAAAGTAATGATGTCACATTGAAGATGAAGGTGTGTCTTATTCATGCCCTGTTATTTTCAGTCACATCATATGATTGTGAAAGCTGGACAGTGAATAAGGTTGATTGGAGAAGAACTGATACTTTTGAATTATGGTACTGGAGACAAATATTGAATATACCATGCACTTTCAAAAGAACCAGCAATACGTCCTAGAAGAGGTAACACCAGAATGCTCCTTGGAAGCAAGGATGGCTAGACTGCATCTTACATATTTTGAATGTGTTGTCCTGGAGAAGGACATAACATTTGGGAGAGTGGGTAAATGAAGGAAAGGAAGACACTCAACTAGATGGGTTGACATAGTGTCTGCAACAATAGACTTAAACATAAAAACAATTGTATGCTTGGCAGATTGTTCGGGAATGTTTTATTCTGTTGTACATAGGGTTGCTGTGAGTCAGACCCGACTCCTGGCACCTAACAATAATAATAACAATCACATCATGCTGCCATTATTTTTCTAAGTACCCATCTTTCTTCTGTAATTAGCAAGTGCTTAATGACTCGTGTCCCAGCATACTCATCCATGCTTATTTAATCCCTAGTAAAAGTCCATGAGATATTTTTTCATTAATTAAGAACTTCATTCATTAATTTTTTTTGCAAGTAAATTTTATTGGGCACCAGCCTATACTGGGTATCATGCTGCTCAGGACTACATCAATAACATCTAGTGGCTGGAAGATTCCATTTAACTGAAGAGAATTCTTTTTCTAATTTTCCACAGCTTTTTGTCCATGTTGCTGTTATGGTACTTAGGACTTCATGCGGGAAGGATTTGTCAGGTGTCCTTGTCTCCAGTATGACTAATTCTTTCAAGTCACAGGACAACCTTGTATTTATTTTGTATATCACTTATCTAGTACAAGGATCAGCAAATATGGCCTGTGGGTGAAAGTTAGGTTGCTACCAACTTTTGTATGACCTGTGAAGTAAGAATGGTTTTTACATTTTAAAAATGTTTTTAAGAAACCAAATGAAGATTTCATGACATATGAAAATGAAAATGATATGAAGTATACATCTCAGTGTCTATAGTTTTGTTAAAATATAGCTTCTCATTCACTTATGTATATTATAAATGGCTATTATTTACATTCTGTGATGAGTTGTTATCCAATAATCAATAACTAACACTGCTCCTTCTTATGACTCTGTGGTCAGAGCAATAAGCCTATAGCTTCTTTATTATTCTTCTGCATTACTTTCTTCTCTCTGTGGCCAGTACAAGCTATGTATCTATACCAGAGAGGACCTGATTCCTGTCTTTTCCTTGATGAGAGATATTGGGTTATGTGTGTTTTTGTCCCCCCCCAAATTCACATGTTGAAGCCTGACCCTCTACATGAAAGAAATGTGAAAATGATGGCATGTGGAGATGAGGACTTTGGGATGTTGTTAGGGTTAGATTAGCTCCTAAGGGTGGGGTCCTCACGTGGAATTAGTGGCCACATAAGAAGAGGAAGACAGATGTATTACACTCTGAGTGGCATACTTTGGATGGCTCTAACAAAGTACTTTAGACGAGGTGACCTATAAACAACAGAAGTTCATTGCTCATAGTCTTGAAGACTGAAAGTCTAAGGTCAGGGTGCCAACATGGTTGGTTTCTGGTGAAAGCTTCTGGGTAGCAGACTGACAACTTTATGTATGCACACGTTTGGTAAAAGGGCAAGAGAGCTGTCTGGGGCCCCTTTCGTAAGGTACTAATCTCACTGGTGAGGGCTCTGCCTTTATGACCTAATCACCTCCCGAAGGCTCTCCCTCCTAATACAGTCATCCTGCATATGATGTCAGCATATAAATAATGGGGGGAGGGCACAAAGATTTAGCCTCCAACATTGTGTGAGTAAATAGGGAGATGGTGACCTGCAAACCAGGAAAAGTCCTTACCAGAAACTAAATCATCCAGCACCTTGATGGTGGACTTTATATTCTCCAGACCTGTGAGAAGTAACCTTCTGTTACTTAAGCCATCCAGCCTATAGTTTCTGTTATAGTATCCTGAGCTCAGACACCTGATAATTCCTTTTTTGTTCATGGATAAATGAAAGACAATGCATCATTGGAAGTCTTCGATGCTGTCAGAGTCAACACCTCTTTGGGGAGAAAACTGTTCACTTTTGGTGAGGAGTTGGTAAGAATCTCTCTTTATGATTGAGAGGATCAGTGAGAGACCAGTGGTCCTTGAATAAAGACCATGAGAAGGAAAACAGGGGGATTGTGAGACTGGAAGGCAGCAGTCTGGATCCTAGGTGAGGAATACATGCAAGGCCTATGGCCAAGGTATGAGAGAGCCATGAAGGAACTTTATGGAACTTTCTAGAACACTGGCCACAGGGGGCTTGGGAAGCAAAGGCTGGCTTATCCAATAGGCTGCTGCTTTGCCATCACAGTTCCTTTAAGAAATACCACTTGTTAACTCCATGCTTCCTCTGTGAGTTGGGCGTTTGCTATTTCCTGAAGTAGCATTCAGAGAGCATTCCATTGCTGTGCTGTGTCCTCTTCATCACAGATTGGGGGACAGGAGTGCTTCAGGTTCTGTACCCTGGGAAGCTGACACTGTATGCTTAAGGCTTACAAGGAGGTACCTGGAATTACCACCTGTGAATGGAGGGGAAGCAGTCTTAGGAAGAAGGAAAAGCTGTGATATTGCCTTAAAAAAATAAAGAACAGAGTGATACCATGGGCAGCTCTGGAGCTGGAAGGATCCTTTGTAAGTTTCCCACAGCGGGGAGATGGGGTCAGGCATTTATAGTCCCACATGGTCCAGTCACTGCATGTACTCTACTCTGAGAAAGGTTGATGACCTTGGGCAAGATTTTTCTCTTCTGCCAGGCAGTGCCAAAGTGGACTGAGAGCTGAGGCCTGTCTACTGGGAAAGATGCCAGCTTCTGGCAGGATAGGTCTTTAGGTCCTTAATGTGCTGTGCTTCTGCACTTATTATGTAGCATCTCTGTGGGGGATGGGGTTTGGCTCAGGTGGTCGAATGCTGCTCCACACTCTCTGAGGACCCCGGTTCGATCCCCAGCATCACAGAAATGGCAGAAGGTCATGGCAACACACTCCTGAAGCAATCCTGGAACAACTGGCCATTGAAAACCTTATGAGGGTCACTATGAGTCAAACATAACTCATTGGCACCTAGTAACAACATGTGAGAGTAGCTAGAGCATGCTGGTCCACCCTAAAGACTGGAGTGCACACACACACCTCTGTGACACTGCAATGGGAAAGTGAGATCCCCTCTAGGGAGAGAAAAGGGACCTTGGGAAACCAACCCCTGATGTGGTCAGGCCAAGGATGTCTTTCTAGTGTGATGCCTTTCCCAATCACAGACCCAGTGGTTGGGTTTCACACTGTACCACGATTGTTAACTGAAGTTGGTTTTCTGCACATTGAGATTCTGCTTTACTCAGGAATAGAATTCAAAGAAGACCATAGTCCACAAAGTTGCAATAATGATCTCTGTAAATTTGGATCTTGGTCAATTCCTTAAGTAACTTGATTTTTGCCATTATTTTTAGATGCTTATTCTTACATTTGTGTGTGTGTGTGTGTGTGTGTGTGTGACACATACATGTGCATGCCTCCTAATGTGAAGGAGCAGCTGTAAGTCTGACTCATTTGAACTGCCCGGGCCTCTGGCCCCTTGGGTTTGCTGTGCCTCTGAATGTCTTGAGATAGGGATGGGAATCATCACTTTCCAACTTTTCATTCTTAGACTGCTTTTTGCTATTGTTACATTGTGTTTATGTACTAAACTATGGAAGAATTTAAAAGAATAAGGAAAAAGAAAAATCAGGGTAAGTGAGGAGACCAATTCAAGGGCTTTCCACCTCATTTTCTGAGCTGTTAGACCATCATGCTTTCTCTTTGCCAAATGATAAGAGATATATTTCCTAATCAAACCGGGCATTGTGCATGGCATTCAGAAATGCGTTCCTGCTCATTTCACAGCTCCAAAAAGGAGCTGACAAGCCTCAGAAGAGAAGAATTGTAGCTAACGTAGGAATAATAGGAAGAAAGGGAAATCAATGTGGCACTGTAATTGAAAGTAAGAACTGGTGGTGGAGGTAATTGAATGGTAATATTGTGAGCAGAAAGCAAGCAAGATCAAGTGACTGCAAGACTGGCAATTCACAGGTGTGCATCTCTCTTCTGTGATAACAGAGGCCTCTGAGATTAGGGATCAGACATTATCAGACACGCTCATTCAAACAGCAGTTCTTCAGTTTTTTATTTCCATGTCTTTGTTTTGTTTTTCTTTACAAAGGATGCCTTGTGGCCTAGGATGAGTCCAAGGATGTGACTTTGTAACTGACACAACTGGTCAGGGGCATGATCGATCCTTTCTTTGCCATTATCTTCGAAGCAGAATTCATTTGTTCGTGGCCAGCCCCCTCAATCAAAGCACACCTGACAAAAGGATGAGCAAAAAGATACTGAAGCCACCATGTAAAACTGTCCCATCTCTTCCTCTTCAGTTACTGGAAGGACTATTTATCTTCCTTTACCAGATGGGGGAGATTAAGAACATTTGACAGTATCAGTATTGGGAAAGTGAGCGTTATGCATGGGCATTTTTAAACAGCAAAATAACACTCCTTGACAACCACTCATGCCTCCAGCAGCACCTCATGAGGCCATTCACAGGGTTTGCCTATCAATCCACGCGAAATCAATACTGCATTATGTTTGGAGTCATAAGACCTGGATTGGGTGACCTTGGGCAAGTCACTTCATCTCTCTGCTATAATCTATGTGAAAAAACAAACAAACAAAAAATAATTCTGATCATCTTGTGAAGGAAGGTAAGATTGATGCCAGCAGGTGTTCTAGACAACTGTCTCTGTGGCAGTTTCTCCCAGGCCCTGGCTCTGGGGTGTGTGCTGTTAAATTTCTCATTTTCTTTTGAACGCAAATTCAGCCACCCACCTATTGATGCAACGACAAATCTAGTTCCAAATATAGGAGGGCAGTGACTCTAGTCCGTTAAAATTTGTATCTCTGGACAAGGTTAGCTCTTCTAAGTGCTATTTTCCCCTTGTGGGAGTCATAGAAAGGCTACAGGGAAGTCCATTTGGAAGTGTCCTTGCATATAAATTACTCTATTCACTTTGTAGGATTTTGTGGCTTATTCTCGTTTTGTTTCCTCAACTCCACCATGTCTGGAGTCTACTTTTTACCTTCATTACTCAGTGAGTCCATGTAACTGATGATGTAGTTTGATCTTGTTCTTCCAGTTTGGACTTCAGTGTTCTTTCCAGAATATACCTCAAGGGTTTGTCCCACACCTTTACAAACTGTGACTATAGGTGATAAATCAATGCTTATTGACTCATTGAGTGACAATTCGAGGATCTCAACTTCCCCTATTGCCCTGTGATATCAGAATTACTAAGAAGCCAGTCTATTATCCCTAATCCATGGCTATCTGGCTACTACCTCATCACTCTTCTTAAAAGTGCTCTTTTGCTTTTCCCCATTCTGGGATAATTGATTATGGGAAGGTGAACACTGTCTGAAGTCAGCCCTTACCCCTTAGGTCAGGGTTCATTGTGTAGTGTCTTTAAATTTTGTCCTTGTTGTCTGACTCATTGCAACCCTCATATGGTTTTCAATGGCTTGACTGTTTTGGGATCCGGAGTGGATTTTCACATCCTTCTCCCATTTTTGCAATGCTGGGGATCTAACTGAGGGCCTCAGAGAGTACAGAGGGACACTCTACTAACTGAATTAGCTTACCCATTTTCTTGGCTTCAACCACTACTTCTGTATGCATGATTCTCTACAACTTAGACATTCCATTAATAGTCCTGGAAATAATTATAATAACACCAATAGTACCAAAGAGTGGTAATACTATAGATGGGCTAGAAAATTCATGTAATAGTACTGACAATGTAAAAAGATAGTTCACTACAGAAAAAGTTTCTGTCTTAAACATAATTGGGACCCAAGGATATATAGAAAAACATTACCATAAAAAGACAAGCATATGAAAGACAGGTTTTTGGTGGCGGGGTGGGACAGGGGGAGAAAGTGCACAAGAGGATAAGGGGGAACTTATCTGTGTAATGTACAACAAAATGCATGTATGGAAATGTCACAGTGAAAAGCATGTCAGAATGAATCACATTAAGTTGTACATTAAAATTTCCAATAAAAAAAGGAAAAAAATATCCTTTGTTGGCATCCATCAATCTAAGCATATACATCAAGGGCTGATTTAAGAAAGGCTCTTTGTTAGGAATATAGAATATCAGACTTAAGAGTTGGATTTTGTGTTATATTGGGAGTTAAGGATATTTTTGACCTGATCTAGAGAAGTATATTTTCATTCAGCTGAATGGACAGAGGATTGGAGGGTAGAAGGCTGTGGCTTCCCAGATCACCATTTGTGGTCTTCTAAGGTATTTATACCCAATGCAGTAACCATGTTGTAAATGAAACTCAGCTTTCCATTGACACCTAATGATGCATAGGTATTTTCTGCTGAGTTTCCCGTTGACTTATTTCTTTAGTCTTTGACCTTCGCATAACCAAGAAGGAATGAGGGGCAAAGCACAGATTTGTCAGCAATTGCTTCTTTAAATTCAGTTTCAATGGCTTTTCAGTTCATAAATATTCCTTTAGGATTTAGAAATAATATTGTCCTTACTTTTTGGTGTTCTTACGAGTATTAGTATTTTCTATATCTTCAGAGCCTGTAGGTGTACCACTGCGGTGTCAGATCTTGGAAGCTAAGCAGGGTTGGACCTGCTTAGTACTTGGATGGGAGACCACCTAGGAACATCAGATGCTGCAGGCTTGGGAGAAAGACCTGGCAACCCATTCCCCAAAAAACAATCAGCCATTGAAAACCCTATGAATAGCAGGGAAGTATGACAATAGTGTTTCACTTCTAACAACAACAGCAACAACAACAACAACAACAACAACAACAACAACAACAACAACAACAACAAATCTTCAGAGGTATTTCATTTGGAAATTCAGAAGCACTAAATTAAGCACTACATTAGCTAAGCAGCTGCTATTTTAAAATAGAAATACCTTTTGTGTGTTATGTTGAAAGCCTACTCCAAAGAGAGGCTCAAAAGAAACATATGGACCCCGGGCAGAGAGTTAAGAAAGCCAGAGAGTAGCCCCTGTTGGATTGCACATATAAAATAAGTGTATGTCTCACTCTGGACACACTATCTTCTTTGCTTCATTAACAACAAGAGTTCTTTCCCTCGTCATGTCTACACACTGGCTGCTGTCTCTGTATGAGCCCCACCCCCATCTGCATGGGAACCTCCATCTGCCTTGTTCACAGAGCCTACTTTATCCTTCATGACTTGGCTTAAATGTGGCTTCATTTCAGAGCCATTCCAAACCCTCAGTACATTTTGACTAAATGCCTTTGCTACATTTTTCTAATATACCATAATCTCCATCAAGGTTCTTATCACAGCCCCAAATTATGTAATAGTTTGTTCATTTATTTCGCCCCTACTACACACATTACCTTCATCCCCAGGTGCTCAGGGGGTAAGCTCTAAAATGGCAGAAGCAGTCTAGGTCACTTAAAACTATACCAAATGTTTAGCGGTTTCTTTCATTTGATGCTGTTGTTAAGTGCCTTGATTCCTGTCCAACTTAGCGATCTTCATAGGGTTTTCAGTGGAATTTTAGGGATTGCTTTAGGAGTGGATTTCCACATCCTTCCTCCATTTCTTGCAATGCTGGGGATGGAATCTGGGTCCTCAGAGAATGCAGAGCACTCTACTGACTGATCTAAACCCCAGCCCTCTTGCATTTGATAGGAGATAGGAAATAAAAATCTGTTGTTAAATGAGTTGTAAATCCATAGAGAGGACTAGGAATGAAAATAGCTTCTGTATTTTATATAGCTTTATATAATTTATATAAAGCTTTACATAAAGCTTCATATACATTTTATAACCTATTACAAACATTATTTTGAAATAATGGTCAGTACATGAGGCAGATCACACCATAAAGCTCAAGATCTTTATGCTCTGAATTGATTTCAAGTGTTTTAATCATTCCTCCAGAAAAATCTGCTGCTGACAAAGCAAATCATCCAAAAACAAGCAAACAAACAAACAAACAAAAACCAAAAACAAAACATGATCAGAGCAATCTAAAACAAGGGTTAGTATCTTATTGCTTAGAAATAATTTCAGGAAATCTGTGATGAAAACAAATTCTAAAGATTGAGATGGTTATTCTCCAATAAACACATCTTCAATCGAATGCACATTAACCACTTATGACATTTCCTGATGGTGACTCAGTTGTGAGAATTTTAAAATACCAGTAAATACATTACAAATGCTTAATAAATTTATCTTTCAGATTACAAATGTACATTATTCCATGTAGTAGTTTTGATTTTGAAATGTGAAAAAAATATTGAATTCTGTTAGGAAAGCTCTAAAATGGTTTTCTATTTTAAGAAATGTGGTCAAGTCCTTCTAAAAAAAGAGCCATTAATAATTGCCTTTAATTTGTCTCATTTGCTACTAATTATTGGACTATTGGATTTTCTCAGCACAGGACTCTAGGCAGAAGGCAGTCTCATTGCAAGGCAAATAATCCCATAAGAAACTTGCTAACTCAGCCCAAATGCCAGGAAAAGATAATTATATTTTGTGCCTTTATAATTAGGAAGGAGAAATAATACAGTCAGGAAATTACCAAGACTTTACAACTTTTTTATCCTTTACACAAAACAAAAATGTAAAATCTCCATTTAGATTACTTAAATTTACATGATGAATAGAGAAGAATTACGTGAAAAACAGAGCCTCAGTAGAGGTAGAGGTCACTAAGCCTGTCTTACCAGAACATAGACTATGTGATCTGAACAACCTGTGATTGAGTCAGCAAATTTGTTTTCAAGTCTTATCTGGCAGTGTAATCCAGGGAGCACAGTAATTCCATCCAATTACAGAGATGAACAAGATATTCATATTAAACTCTTAGCATGGTACCTGGTATCTAATAAGCAATCAACAAACACAAGTTATTAAAACACCATGTATCTACAAACAAATCTAAATCATGTTATTTTTGCAGGTGTTTCTTTGCTTAATGAATGATTCAATACCTTTGAAAAATTTAGCAACCAATGTTGTTGGTTAAGTGCCGTCAGTTCGGTGGCTGACTCATAGCAACCCTACATACAACAGGTTAAACACTACTGTTAGTGTTTCTCTGCTATTTATAGGGTTTTCAATGGTGGGTTGATTTTTGGGAGTGGGTTGCTGGGTCCTTCTCCCAATAGGAGTACATAAATGTTTTATAATGGTTAAATGGTATTTATATAGTATAACTGAATACATTTTAAATAAGAATGAATGACTGGATGTCCACATCTGTGATTGAAACTATGTGTTTGTGTGTGTTTGTGGGTGTGAGTGTGCACTTGTGCATGATTTTCTTAAAGAGAAATGAATAAATCTTATAATGGCTATTAATATTCTACCCAGCCAATGTTGCTTCTCTGATCTGAATGCTTACTGGTTCTGGATGGTCTGGTTCTAATGGAGAAGAAGAGTATCAAAGCTGAAGAAAAACACTTTGCCTTAGATTTCATCTTACCACTTATTTTTGAAAGGGAAGGAAATTAATTTAATATGTACTTTTTTCCTAGCAAAGAACATGCTATTCTCTCCATCTCTTTTATGTAGCCATTCAAAAGTCTCCAGATGTGACAATATGCAAATTTCAAACCATTTCCTGGCAACAAAAATGGGTAAGTTGTCTTCCTTGTTCTTTCCGTGCCACTTTAATTAACAAATTCTTAAGGAACAGGCTCTAAATACTGTGCAAGTTCTAAGAAAACCACCAAGCTCTTAGTGAAGTAAATATTTGTTTAATTTACAAACATCAGTAGTGTAACTGATATTAGTCTGGAGAAAGACAAAGCACACTGAATTATACATATACATCTAATTTTCCTTGTAAAAAGAAGGTTTTTCTTTTTTTGTGGGGGAGAGAGAAACATCTGTATCTTTTCAGGGCACCCTGGGATTTTAATGAGGGAAGAGCACAGTCCACTGTAAATCATTATCAATTCTACATTGTAATTTAGCAGCAAACACGTTAACATAGGAACATTAAGGTAATAAAGTATTTTTATTATTTGGAAAAAAATTACAGTTTTGACATGACCATATTTCTTCTTCCCACCCTCCCCAGTAAAAGGGCAAAAAAAAAAAGGTAAATATTAACTTGTAAAAGGTCTACTTTCTAGTGTCAATTGATACAGATCATCTGTTTTCTGAGAAGCTGTGCTGCAGATGGGTCACATCTTCCTGTCCAACCACCAACTCCTGCACTGATGTACATTTTCTACTTGTAGACTTTGCAAACCCTCTGCAGGTGTCCTGAATTAGGCCAGTAGGTCAGTGACACCAGGGTCAGATGTCATGGTCAACAAACAGACCAACACATATTTATCCCAAGGTAACACCATAACACCCTATGTTAGTACTATTGCAAAAAAACAAAAAAACAAAAAACAAAAAACAAATCCTGATTTTTAAGTTTGAAAATGTACAAAAATATCAGGATAATTATAAATTAATATATATTAAAGCATCAAAAACAGCAAAATGATGACCTAAAACGTTAAGTAAAATGTACTTTGATACAATAAATATTCCTCATTGAAACTGAATACTGTATAGGGCTGTTTAGAACTCATAGAAACAAAAATTCATATTATTACTAATTTATTTATCAATAATCTATCGGTTCTTTATCATCTCCTTTGTCAATTATATTACAAAAAAATTAATACTGGAAAAGGGTAGATAAACACTTCTGTGTGCTGCTTCGGCTGTCATGCGGACATGGAAAAAGAATGTTAAAGGCATCTTAGCACTTCGCTCCCATTTCCTCTTGGGAATGGAACCCAGGCCTTTGGGATATTTTATACCTTGCACAAAATATCTCACATCCCTTTACTCTTCGGATCTGGAGTTCCATTCCCCCGCCTGGCAGTCTCACTCATATGCATGTGCCTGATATGTCCTCATGAAATGCATGGATGTGAACCAGGGGACACAGGTCTTATGCTGTGGGCAATTTCATGCCAGTGCACGGCAGCCTGTCAGTCTTTTGCGCATGCTCTTTACATGCTCTTAGCATGTTCCAAAGACGAATCAGCATTGCGGTGGTTCTTATAGTTGTCCTGATGCCTCGAAGTATAGCTTTCTTCACACTTCTCCAGCACAGGGGAAGCTTTAGTTCCAGAGTGTCTTTTACTTTATTATTATTTTTTTTCTTCCAAATGCAGAAAAAGTCTTTATTCTCATAATAAAAATAAGTCTGTTCTGTATTTTACAATATATTTCAAATATTTCCACTATGAAGCGTGAATGAGTCCAACATGGTTGAGACGTACACAGCCTTCACTGAGGGCGGAAGCTGCCCCGATGCGTTTAGGATGGGCACCTCGTGCAGCCGCATTTGACCACCTTTTCCACCTCATCCACAAACGAGGACCCGTCCGTGCATTCGAAGGCGTATTTCCGCCGCTTGCTCCTCAGAGGTCCACAGCACTGCCCGCCCGCACACCCGCCTTTACACTCCAAGCGAGACACCTTCTTGGTTGTTTGGCAGGCGGCGTAGCCCTGCTGCTTTTGGTAATAATCCCTTATCCGTTCTCCTCGACAAGAGATTTCTAGAAAAGAACAAGGAAGTACAGGCGTGTTAAGGAGAGTCACTATAAGTCATGCTGAGTGACCATGAGTCTCTATCTCAATTCAGTAGGTGATGTCTTTGCTTACCCTTTGTAAGTGCCATTTTTAGTGTTTTGCTTCTATTACATATTACGGGCTGGTGGCATGGCCTACTGTTTCTTGGCAGATACTTCTTCGGGGCCTTTATTTCCAGCAAAGTGGATGCTATATATGTAGACTATAAATACAATGCGATTGCACTGACAAGAAAATTGGATTCCTAAATCTCTTCCTTTATTGCGAAAAAGAGAAAAAAAAAGTACACATCTTCTGTTTTTACACTACTAACAGCTGGTTTTGTTTACCACGGGGAGCAGTTTCAGAGAGAATGCAATTTAATTTATTGGGCTTGGAGTTTAATATTATCCAATCTGTTACTTAATACAAGTAACATTCCAGTAACTTCATAAATTATGCTAGTATGAAGTAGTTCAAAAAAGAGACATCTGCTCAAAGCTTCCGCCGGCACGTTCATCTTGTCTTGTCCCTCTGATGTGGAAAACAAAGTGTGCGCCAGCTGGGGGCCAGGCAAGTTCCAATCAGGAAACAGAGGAGGAGGGAGGGCTGGGCTGAAAACTCAGCCTGTCTCCGTCCCTCTCACCTGCATAATTTGCTGCGATAAATCAGTCCATTCTAAGGTCAGAGGTGATTTTGTGCTAAAACCACAGCAGAATTATTAGGTCCAGGAGACGAATTAATAACGTATGTGGATGAGAAGAGCAGGTAAAGGTAGCAGGCGAGCAAAGTCAGTGTGCTTCTGCACATTGGTAAAAAGGCGACTTTTCACAGCAAATCAACTTGTGATGTCTGAGGGCC